>CM042539.1:6706254-6716254 GCA_023630585.1 Cranoglanis bouderius
CATTGAGATGGCTTACGGTATCGTGATACGATATATTTTTGACGTACCGTTCGCCCGGCCGTACCACAGCTCACGTCTCTAGGAACACACTGAGTAGAGGCACAAAACCGAGGCACGTGACAACATGAGACTTTCTGTCAGGATAATAAAGTCGCTGACCAAACACGGCAAGACAGATGGAAGGGACTTCACTGTATAAATAAATTCGGTGAATAAAACATACAGATGGCTCACATGGTCAGCCCCGTACTACATCTAATTAGTCTTCCGCTGCCTCGCCTGGTGTTGTCTTTGGAGAGCTGGGGATTTGAGGCTGGCCGTGTTGCTGAAATATTGGGGGAGCGTGTGCTGGAGTGAAATATGGGGCTGTGTGTGTGTGTGTGTGGACTTGAAATATGGGCATGTGAGTGTGTGTTTGGAAGGTGCAGTGACAGAGGTCACTCTGGGGGGGAAAAAAAAGGAAATCAATGTGGATGTTAATTACTCACAGGTCAAGTCCCTGTGCCATCAGGTCTATTTTTTTTCTCCATGACCTGCCCAAGCAGAGAGCTCCTCTTTGTCGGTCTGCTCCGGTTCCTCCAAAATGTTTAGCAGCCCCCCCCCCACACACACACACGACGCGTGAATGTGGCAATGCAAGGTCTGACTCACTGGAGGTGCATCCATTAAAGCAGACATATTTTATTTTATAGATTTTCTGCATGATTCTGAGGTGAAGGACCTCTTCTTGTTATGGCTCGTAACGCTCGGCTGCTTTCTGGGTCGACAAACGACGTTGGAGGAAAAATAATAATAAATAACGAAGGATGCCAGTTTAATCCCTTAACGACGCCGTTCTGTATGTATTTTAAAACTGAACAGAGACAGATCAAAAGTGGGCGCTTATCACAATTTCATATGAGCTGATCAATATGCAGCATTGCAGCTACAGCAGGTGTAGGTGTGTGTGTGCGCGAGTGTGTGTGTAGGCTAATTAAGCAGCATGCCTAAGCTGAAGCAATGCTTGCTCACTGAAGGTGCACAATTGCTATTAGTGTTGAGAGGAGTGAGCCGGTGTAGACGGAGCAGCAAGCACCGAGGGGAATTAAATGACCAGAGACGAACAATAAAAGCAGGCCGGAGGCCCGAGCCATGAAACACTTGCTTAAAAGCGTGAACGGAAGGCTGATCGGTGCAGCTCGTGAGCCTCCCATTATGTGTTCTGACTGTAACGGGGGGGGAATAAATAAATAAAAATCAAATCACCCGCTAGAGATGCAATAACCGAAATTAAATTCCATACTCTGTTGTGAACCTGCAGTGAAACTACAGCTCGAAACATGCACTGGCTCGGTAATTTGCTTTTTGAATTACGTTAAATGGCTTAATTTCATTAAAAGAACGCACTTCTGAAGGGTCGCTGCGGCACGATTTGACTTAACCCGCCAATAACCTACTGAGCAACTGCACTTGCACCAAAAATGTTGTGCGGAAAATAGAAATGAACGTATATGGGGTTGCACGACTATTCAATTCTAGTCGTCCATAGTTTCCAAAGTTCAAGCCGAAGCAGAATCAGGACTTTATTTCCGTTTAACTGCACTAATAAAATACCCTAAAAATAGCAAAGACTGCATCAAACATACACAGGCTTCAAATTACAGTTATATTTCCAGCGTCAACACTTGTTTATGCTATAGGCAAATATATTTATAAAAAAGCAAAAACACCACAACAACAATGCAAATGCTTCTTTGCACTAAATGTGTATCACGTGACACATTTTAAGGATGTATCGGTTTTCTAAAAACGTGTTTGTGTGGAAGACGTGGCGGCTAAGTTGAAATCGCTGATTCTGAAACCGAGCACGCGCAGCATGGAAGCTTGTGTCCGTAAACATAGCCCTCCTTACTGCCTCTTTGAGCCGGCATGCGACTCTGATCTGAGTCTAAACTAGGTGGGTGGGATTTGAGAGTGATGCGCAACCCGCGGCTCCAAATGCACTCTTTCACACAGCACTGGTCACGACTGAATTCACTCCAGTTGTTTTAAGTTATGTTTTGTTTAGGACAACAAAAATAACATCAGGAGAAATTTCTTCAGGAGAGGGCAGGAGTGAAACTACAGTGCACTTCAGTAATGATAGCAGATGTAGAACAAATTACACAAAGTTTGCAGAGAAACAGGACATTTTGGACAAACTTTCTTCATTAGCTGTGCAAGGAAAGTGCTTCTGAAGATGTAGGAGGCGAAATATACAGGTGCATTTCAAAAAATTAGAATATCGTGGAAAGTTCGTTTTTTTTTCCATAATTTAATTCAAAAAGTGGAATATTCTAGATTGATTGCACATAAAGTGAAATATTTCAAGCCTTTTTTGTTTTAATCTTGATGATTACGGCTTACAGCTCATGGAAATGAAATACTGGAAAAATCCAGTATCTCAAAAATATTAGAATAAAGAATTTATAATACAGCAATGTCAACCTGAGAAGAGCTCTAATCAGCTAATTAACTCAAAACACCTTTTTACTCAAAACAGCGTTGCTCAGTGGTCCAAAGTCCTCTTTTCAGATGAAAGTAAATTTTGCATTTCATTTGGAAATCAAGGTCCCAGAGTCTGGAGGAAGACTGAAGAGGCACAGAATCTAAGTTGCTTGAAGTCCAGTGTGAAGTTTCCACAGTCAGTGATGATTTGGGGTGCTGTGTCATCTGCTGGTGTTGGTCCACTGTGTTTTCTTGAGTCGAGAGTCAATGCAGCGTCTACCAGGAGATTTTAGAGCACTTCATGCTTCCATCTGCTGACAAGCTTTATGGAGATGCTGATTTTCTTTTCCAGCAGGACTTGGCACCTGCCCACAGTGCCAAAACTACTAGTAACTGGTTTGCTGACCATGGTGTTACTGTGTTTGATTGGCCAGCCAACTCACCTGACCTAAATTTTGTCAAGAGGAAGATGAGAGACACCAGACCCAACAATACAGACAAGCTGAAGGCCGCTATCAAAGCAACCTGGGCTTCCATAACAACTCAGCAGCGTCACAGGCTGATTGCCTCCATGCCACGCCACACTGATGCAGTAATTTGCGCAAACGGAGCCCTGACCGAGTATTGAGTGCATAAATTAACATTCTTTTCAGAAGGTCAGCATTATAAATTCTTTATTCTAATATTTTAAGATACTGGATTTTTGATTTCCATGAGCTGTAAGCCGTAATCATCAAGATTAAAACACAAAAACGCTTGAAATATTTCACTTTATGTGTAATGAATCTAGAATATATTAAAGTTCCACTTTAAATGAACTTTTCCACGATATTCTAATTTTTTGAGATGCACCTGTATGTACCCTTACCACAAAATTAGAATCCTTTTTCTGACAATTCCGTTACAATTAAGTATTTTCCAACATTACTTAACTCACTAAATATTTAAAAATGAATCATGAGTATTTAAACAAATATGCTGCTACATGCAGCAGCAATCATGTCTCCAAAAAAGAAAAGTCAAGGAAGGTGCTCCTATACATTGTAACTACAGGATGACTAAAAACACTTCAGAGGCAATTTCATAAGCACATATTCCTGTTACCTCTAAGGTTACGACACCTGCAGGCCTGTAAAAAGCCTCACAAATCTGTGCACAGCTCTGCTCATTTGGCTCCTTCTGAAAATTGGGCGAAAATTAATAAGGCGAATAAAAAAACATTAGCTGATTAATAAACGTACAGGAAATGGAGGTTTTAATTTCCTAGCAGTGTCCGCGGTGAGGTCCCGCCCGTGATCCGTCAATGCGGCTCTCTGGCTTTATGAAAGGCCATGCAATTTATGGTAATGAGCTTTTTGAAGGTTATGACCACAGTAAACTAATTTGTTAGAGGAATGGCAAAAGCTCGCACAAACAGTACTCAATCATTAAAGCTGAAGAGGAGGGAGGGGGGAAAAAAATACTATTAAAGTAATGGTCAACTGCCGTACAGAGAGAGAAAAACCCGACGCGGCTCGGTATGGGTGTGCTAATATATAACAGGGCCAAACATGGATGTTGCATCACGCAAATTACTTTTCAGGGCCATTTTGAACATTAATATGGTTGAAATAGGGAGAGGGAATATAATGAGGAGCGGGAAAAGGCGTCAGCGCTCAGGCCACCGGCCAAAGCGGCAGCCGACAGGAAAAAGTCTGGCGTCTGGCTGAAAATGGCACGTCGAGGCTGACTGACACGTCAGATTACTACATGAACTGAGCTCAGAGGTGGCCTCGTAATAACTCTGAATTCTGTCGGTCGGAAAGAGTTGATTCATTTTCTATAACGGCAGCTCTGACGGTAGTGCGGCTGCAAATCACAGGTTTATATTAATGCACTCGTTCTATCTAACACGCTGCCGTTTCTATAGCAACAGCTCAATCACGGGGACTTGCATGGCAGAGACTCCACATTAACATTAAAAATTTTTAAAATGTGTGTAATCGTTAATATGGTGAAGTTTTCTGTAAGGAGATGTTTATTAAACTCCTTATATTGTGTGTGTTTATATACAGTTGCAATCAAAATTATTCAACCCCCATTGCAAATCAGGTTTATTGTCAAAATTTACAGACTTTCAGCTGTTTACAATGAACAAATCAAACAAAAGCAATTGAAGTAGTTCAACAACGAATGCTTCAAGTGGTTTCCCCAAATTCAACTGAAAATGCAACTTATGACTTCTTCAGTGTCAAAATTCTTCCAACGCTTCGTGGCAAGCATCTTCAGTACTTAGTAGAGCACCCTTTTGCTGTTATGACCTGCTGCAAACGAGATGCATAGCCAGACACCAGCTTCTGGCAGCGTTCCTGAGGAATCTTAGCCCAGTCCTCTTGAGCAATGGCCTCCAGTTCAGTAATATTCTTGGGTTTGCACGCTGCAACCACCTTCTTCAAATGAAAAAAACAGGTGACTGTGATGGCCCTGTATAATCTTCCAGGACTTCTTCTGCAACCAAGCCTTGGTGGAATTTGAGGTATGCTTGGGATCATCGTCCTGTTGGAAGGTCCAATGAGCCCCAGAGCATCACCGAGCCACCACCATGCTTGACTGTGGACTGTTGCTTTGTTTCATCACGCCACAGAACAGATTCCCAAAACTTCTGGGGCTTATTTATATGATTTTGAGCCGACTTTTCTTGTGCTTTTGGGTCAGTAGTGGTGTACGTCTTGGAGTTCTGACATGGAAACCTTCTGCGTTTAGTACGCACCATACTGTGCTCACTGAAACCTCAGTGCCTGTTGCCACCAAGTCTTGCTGCAGGTCTTTTTTTTCCACAACCTACCTTCTCAGAAATCTGGTTGCAGCCGTTGATAGCTTCCTTTTTCTGCCCCGTCCAGGTATTTCATGTATTTTCTGCCCCTAGCCAGTTCAGGTATTTCAAATGTTCCAGCAACTAATGAAGCCCTTGATTGGTTGCATCAAGTGTGCTTGAGACAACACCCGTTTTGCATATTTGTGCTGTTGTGAGGGATTCTATTCAGGGGGTTGAATAATTTTGAGACTGGAGAAGTCATTATAAGTTGCATTTTCAGTTGAATTTGGGGAAACCACTTGAAGCATTCCTTGTGTTGAACTATTTCGATTGCTTTTGTTTGATTTGTTCACTGAAAACAGCTGAAAGTCTGTAAATTTTGACAATAAACCTGATTTGCAATGGTTGAATAATTTTGATTGCAACTGTGTGTGTGTATATATATATATATATATATATATATATATATATATATATATATATATATATATATATATATATATATATAAGGAGTCTCCAGTTTCAGGTGTCAGTGCTTTGTAACAGTCAGAAGTAAAGCTGTAACTTTTAGTTTTCCAACATCTTCAGGACAGTGTGTGTACATTAGAGGTTTTTTGGTAACATGACAAGCAGTCTTTTTTTTAATGAATTTTTTTTGTCTTATTAACTTGAAGAAGCGGGGAGGGGGGGTGCTGATTATTTTACTTGATTATTTTCCAGCACATTTATTCCTTATATAATACACAGTAAAAAGACACAACAGTCAATAGCCTGTACAAGATGGCTGCGGAATAAAGTGTAAGCAATTTTAAAAAATTTAAAAAAGAGATATTAATCATTTTATTCATCCATTTATAAGAGATATATTAAACCATGCCTGTGACCTTGTTTTTACTCATGTCTTTAATAAGCCGCATGCTTTTTTGCCAATACCATCAAAGGATCTCAGTAATTCACTGCACCTAAAAACAGCTAGGGGGCCATGAATGAGTTTCCAGTGCAGCTAATATCCTGCTCTTACTAGGCCTACTTTCCATAGTGCAAAGTGTGTATTCAGAGATACAGTACGTCCCCCCCCCCACTGCTCTGACCTGATATATTAACTAGGGTTTACAAGGGCATTCCACTACATATGTAAGTTTGCCCTTATTGCTGACCTTACAATGCACTTAGTATCCTGCGCTTGAATAATGCTGTCTTGGCTCCTACGAGCAATTTATTCCGACTAACGACCATCGAGTGGCTGTAAATCAGCGCTAGGTTCCTTTACTACCGAGCCGGTGATTCGGGCTGGCACGCTGATAGAGACCGGCGAGGAGCTCGTGCCTAACCTCGTATTGGCGCCTCTATTGATTTTAATTAGCCTAATTAGTTCATTATTTCAGAAATCAAACCCACCATTAATTACAGCCACCCTACTCTGCATTACGGTCTTAATATGGTAATGAAGCTGATCAATTATCACTCAAAGGGAAGTAGTTCACAGCAGTGCTAGCAAAGCACGGGCGAATGACCTGGCGTGACCTCTCTTGTCCCTCCAGCGCTGCCGGTCAACGGTCCTGACTCAGAAGTGATGCTCATGGAGAAGCTGCCATGACCATACACTGGCCTTGTGCTGCCATGTTTACCACTTTAACAACAGAATCCGGCTTTAATGAAGCACAAACGGCATCCTGATATCGTTTGGCGCTCTGATACGGTTACTCAGCCCAAACCTAAACAGTATTTCTTTTTTAACAGTCTACGTTGACAGACTGTTAACAAGCCGAAGTTTAGAGTCAGATCAGATGCCGGCTCAAAGACGCCGATCCAGTCTCGTATTCAGATGCTACGTGGCATTGAAATCTCCCAGACGCCACTGTAGACTCTACATCCTCCATCCATCCAGCATTAAGCTATCAATTCCAGAATCAGCTCATCTACACAAATGCATTTTAACAAACAGTACATCCTTATTGTGTAACATGATACACAGGTTTATTATTTTTGCAAACTTACTGTACTGATACTTCTGGACTTTTTTGCTTGAACTATGGAAAAGAAAACTATTGTTTTTAAACTAATAGTCAACTAGTAGAAATTAGTCATTGTGCAACCCCTACTATCTGCACCCTGGCAAGATAATGTTAGCAGTATGGCTCACGTTTCATGGAAACAACAAAATGTCAGCTTGAATGAATTTTAAATAAAAGTTAAGACAAAGTGAGGTTATGGACACTGTTACGGCATCACGTTTAGTCAGGGTCTATGATTGGACGGCTATCTCATGCATTCCTGTCTTTTATTTTTACCCGATCAAGTTCCTTCCTCCAGCAGTATCTGACAGCGACTCCACAAAAATGTAGGCTGGACTCTGCAACCGCGTCCCACTTGACTCGCCCTAAATCATGTCACAGCACCTCCGTTTCTCATTACCGCCATCATACATGATGGCTATATGGCTATCACACGCTGCATTGTCGACTAGAACGAAACCAAATAATGATCCATTTCTGGCTGAACAGAGCTGCACACTGTCATACGTTCCAAAATAATTTTCTAAGAAAGACAGACAACCATTTAAGAAAAACAACAGCCTGGGAGCAATCATTAGTTGCTCCAGCACCTCATTGGTGAACACTTCTCCAGCATTCAGAGCTAGCATGCTAACACTCCCTCTTTGTCCTGCATTGATTGTGTGCAGAAGTGGAGCTACAAAGATCAAAGGCAAAGCTGAGGAATTGGAGCGAATCCTGATTGGAAGGAGATTCTGTAGGTGTTCTGGAGAAAATGGGCTTTAGGGAGTAAAAGGGAGGGTGGTGGGGAGGAAAGGCTGGAGGGTCCCTCCTGAGTGCGGAGGTCAAGTGGAGCCTGGCAAGTGGCATCAGGGTTGGAAATGAGGCCCCACGTCGGCTCGGTGGATCAAAGCCTCGCCTCCGTTGATCCCTTATGCCCAAAGGCCACCAGTCAAGGTGAGGATGGAATTAAAAATCCTGAGCTTAAGGGCAGAAAGTGGAGGTTTGAAAAATAAATGAGGAGCCGCCCTATGACTTCAGGCATGGTGTGGGAATTTTTATTTTATTTTTTTTTTAAAAGAGACGAGGAAAACATAAATGTATGACTCACGTCCAGGCCGTGTGCACGCTGAGCCTCTTTGATCACGCGTGTAAGGGTTCGAGTGTCGGCCTTCAGCTGCTGAATCTCGGCTCTCAGGCGCTTATTGTCTTCCTCCAGGCGCCTCCTCTGATGGTCCAAATCCTGCAAGAGGAAATTTTTTTTTTTTTTTTTAAAAACCACTATGCTTCATCCTTTACACACAACTGTAAATCCAATCTGATTTACCAACCAGGCTAACCAGAGCTTTGATCCAGAGTTTCACCAATCTGGCCATCAGCAACTGAAATAATAATAATAATAATAATAATAATAATAATAATAATAGCTTGTGCTTCAAATGACGACGTCTTTGACTAACTTCCTGTATACCACAGCGCTGTCGGATTCTCAAATCTGATTGGCCAGAAGGCGTTGATTAATTGAACAGGTTCATATAGATACACTGGTTGCACATAGGTTATCGTTTCTATAGTAACAGCTCCTTCAGAGGATGGACGTGTGTAATTGTTGATATGGTGAAACTTTCTGTTAGGAGATCTCATTAACATGAGAAGCCGTGTTGAGGCTGGTGAGGGAACGACCGTTTATAGCTGCTATAACGCAAGTGAGAACAGGAACTAACTTGTTTCATGGTCGTTTCACAACATTAAATGTAACTATAAACCGATAAAAATTATGACGTCACTTTTTGATTTTAATCGTACAAGCTGCTATGTACATGTTGGGACGTGCTGTTATAGGAAAATAATCATCTTTCGGGTTTGAACAGCGACTCCGCTTTATAATACCACCCCGTCGTTGATTATGTTCCTCTAACAGCACAACATGGAGTGTTTTTATTCTGTATTTAGTACTTTTTCTATGTAAAATGACAGCAGGGACTAGTGAAAAACCCACTGCTTTAAATCCTAACCTCACAAAATGGGCTAATAAATCTGAAACGTTCTGCCGCTATTCAGTCAGTGCATTTCTGCTCCTCGTGTTACCGAGTGCGATGCATTTCTTTACATTTTGAGAGCCGTATAAGCGGCATTTAATCCTCTGAATCTATTCAATTTGCAATTATGTACATTACAGCGACGGTTACTACAGTCAAGGGACAACGGGCTAATGTGCTTGTGGGACAGAAGAGCAGCAGTTCTTACTCCAATCTAATTCCACCGATTAACAGAAAATCATCGAGCAATATGAACGTGAACATCCACAATACATCCACTAATACTGATACTGATATGGAGTCGTTTAGCTAATGAACTCACAGGAACATGATAATGCAGTGTGTTCTTTATCATCTTACAATCCATGGATGTGGATTATTTTCTGTAAAAAGCACTGCACATACTCACATTGCTCTAAATAACATACTATTAATAATCATGAGACATGTTTCGTGTTTCGGTAAAGTAGCTAACTATCAGAAGTCCGTGGTGTGGTTTAGGTAAATTCACAGTGTAGCGTTTAATAAAAAAAAAAATTATTTGATCTCAGACGAGGAGTTTATACTGTTATAATATTACCACATACCTCAACATGGAACCCCAAAGTCATGGAACAAGCCCTCATTTATTTTTCAACTAATTTTACACACTTCATTTTTTTTTTAAATCAGGTTTCGAAGCTGTAGCTTAAAAAAAGGAAAGAATG
>CM042539.1:6721254-6751254 GCA_023630585.1 Cranoglanis bouderius
TGACAAACTACCCTTACGTCTCCGATGGGGCGTTCGGTTGAGAAATCAGCTCCGCCTCCACCGCACAGCTGCTCTGTAGTGTATTGTAAATTCGTGTTTGCCTCGCGGACTCAGGCGCGACACGCGATTGGCTGCGTAAAGACGATCACGTGAACGGAGCGCGCTCTACGATTGGTGCATTAGATTCAAGGCGGGGTTTCTGGGACGGCAACCCGGAAATGGAGAAACGACAATTATTTCAACGTGTCGCTTTTAGTTCGTGAGCTCAAAATGGGTAAATATGTGTAAATAATCTCATAATACAGACATAACACTTAATGTTTTGCATATTTAATGTATAATCGCTGACGTAATTATGTTAAAAATGAGTGCGTTACAGCCTTAAATGTTTGCATTTTTAATCTAATGGTATTCAGGTAAACATTACCTGTAGCTGTCCCCGATCCAGTTATCATCAGTTTAAATACTACGATCTAGTGAATTTAACGGATTTACACTGCCTTGCTCTTACCTTTTTAATTATTTAAGCAACTTGTTTCCTAATCCTCGGTGTGATTATAACACTACCCATGCTCTACAGGCTTATAAAGACCTGAATCAGAAATATCAGAACAATTTCAATTAAATCAGAATAGCTGATCGTTAGAGTTCAATCAAGCCCAAAATAAACTCAAAATAATTAGTGACTTTCATTTTCTCAATCAAATATACTTTGCAGTTTTCACAGATTGGGAGCTAAATTTGTTGTGTTTTGTTACTTTAGGAAATTATGTTTTGCCATAGTTGTCAAAATGGAGTCTGGAGACGCAGTTCATTAGGCATAGGGGTCCTGGTTATTTGTTTGTTTGTTAGAGATAAATATCACCACCACCCTCTATCAAAGTTGTTATATTAGTAATAAATTATAACTAGTATATAAATACAAGTGAGAAATGATATACAAATGAGAAATAAATTAATTAGCTAAATATTAAAGTAATTATTATTATTTACTTTTAGGAATGCAGCAATCCCAATTTTTTCATTCATTGTTATTCATTCTGCATTGTTTTATATAAATACATCAGCCAAGACTTATTCAGCCTTATAAAACTCATATGTCCATCTTTTTGTTCGCATCAGCTGAGTCTTTACTCCATAAAATCATGGCCCTGCCGTTTTCTCATTTATTAACTGTCCTTTCCAGTCATTCTTGCTGCCTCAGCCTTTAAATGTTTCATGAGATTTTAAGTTGTTTTCCTGCAAACTTCTGTACTTATTACTCGCATAGGCTTTGCATCTTCCACCTTCATACTCACAAAATCAATTAATTCCCTTAAATAATTTATGTTCTGTGCAAACTCGATTAAGCAAAGCTCATATCTTTGTGTCAGACTCACTTTAAAGGCTGTTTCTCAAACATTAACTTTTGCTTGTGCGTGATCTCGCACAATTAGGAATTAGGGAAATAGGGCCGCTGTGATAAAGCATGACGCATCGCCTCGGACCCCCTTGGTACATTTGTACACATTCATATTTTATGATGGCACAATTAGTATGGACACACGGGGAGTAATTTACCAACCAAAGATGACATCAGCTAAAAAGTTTCAAATTGACCTATTTATCATTATGGAATTGATATGCTGCTGTGGGAGTCATCGTGAATGCAGAACCCTGAGCTGAAATAAAATGAGCGCATTGCAGATTAAAAGGCACGATCATGCTGATTAACAGCACACGTACAACCTGGAAGGTGCAATACGACCGCTTGTATTTCATGTCCTTATGTAAATTTATGTCAAAGCTTTTTTAGTGATATGACTTTGTATGAAAGTTTGTTTTTGTTTTGTTTTTTTAAACAAACTTAACCTGGTTTTACACTTCTTTTTTTTCTACACCACCGGTTTTACATGCAATCATACAGGAAGCGGCTGCTTTTAAATAGTGCTGGCATCTGGGGTTGTTTTGTTTGGGTTTTTTTTTTTTTTTCCCCCCGGTCACAGTGGATCTTCAAGGTACAAAAAAAGAGTAAAACTTTTCAGAAAAGTGCCCCAGTGACGCCCTTTTTTTAATCTGCTATCCAATCAGGATGCAAGTTGGAGGCCAAAACAGAAAAACAAACATTTTTTTTCCCATGTCCGGACGGAAGGTGCTCCACACAATGATTTTTTCTGAAATTGAAAAAAAAAGACGCCAAGTGTGAATGTACCATTAGTTAGTTAGAAGCTTTCCGGTAAACAACCTACGACCTTTTCACCTCAGGGAAAAAAATTTTTACAAAAGCCAAAGATGTGTTTCAAAAGGTTGCGGAAACAAGACTGCATATGGTAAACTGCAGGAAATCTGCAGCATTGTGAAGCCCGAGGTCATGCTGTTAACTTTCTTATCAGTTTCAGAATTGCGAGCCTCAGCCTCGCTTTATGGGCCGCACCGGTGCCAGTCGTTTGTCATTTAACGCCAGTTGTCAGGGCCTTGACTTGGCAGCTATAACCTAATAGATGTGCTCCTCATCCATTTTGTTTTTTTGTATCCAATTTGTCTGTCAGAGCCGAGTCAATTCTGCATAAATGCTAAACCACGTTCGTTCTGTTCTAATATACATACAGTGGGGGGGAAAAAAGTATTTGATCCCCTGCTGATTTTGTACGTTTGCCCACTGACAAAGAAATGATCAGTCTATGATTTTAATGGTAGGTGTATTTTAACAGTGAGAGACAGAATAACAACAAATAAATCCAGAAAAACGCATTTCAAAAAAGTTATAAATTGATTTGCATTTTAATGAGGGAAATAAGTATTTGACCCCTTCGACTTAGTACTTGGTGGCAAAACCCTTGTTGGCAATCACAGAGGTCAGACGTTTCTTGTAGTTGGCCACCAGGTTTACACACATCTCAGGAGGGATTTTGTCCCACTCCTCTTTGCAGATCCTCTCCAAGTCATTAAGGTCATTTTCAATGCCCTGGCTGAGGGAAGGAGGTTTTCACCCAAGATTTGACGGTACATGGCCCTGTCCATCGTCCCTTTGATGCAGTGCAGTTGTCCTGTCCCCTTAGCAGAAAAACACCCCCAAAGCATAATGTTCCCACCTCCATGTTTGATGGTGGGGATGGTGTTATGACTTGGGGTCATAGGCAGCATTCCTCCTCCTCCAAACACGGCAAGTTGAGTTGATGCCAAAGAGATCTGACCACACCTGACCACAACACTTTCACCCAGTTCTCCTCTGAATCATTCAGGCAAACTTCAGATGGGCCTGTACATGTGCTTTCTTGAGCAGGGGGACCTTGCGGGCGCTGCAGGATTTCAGTCCTTCATGGCGTAGTGTGTTACCCATTGTTTTCTTGGTGACTATGGTCCCAGCTGCCTTGAGATCATTAACAAGATCCTCCTGTGTAGTTCTGGGCTGATTCCTCACCATTCTCATGATCATTGAAACTCCATGAGGTGAGATCTTGCATGGAGCCCCAGACTGAGGGAGACTGACAGTTTCTTCCATTTGTGAATAATCACACCAACTGTTGTCTCCTTCTCACCAAGCTGCTTGGCGATGGTCTTGTAGCCCATTCCAGCCTTGTGTAGGTCTACAATCTTGTCCCTGACATCCTTGGACAGCTCTTTGGTCTTGGCCATGGTGGAGAGTTTGGAATCTGATTGATTGCTTCTGTGGACAGGTGTCTTTTTACAGGTAACAAACTGAGATTAGGAGCACTCCCTTTAAGAGAGTGCTCCTAATCTCAGCTCGTTACCTGTGTAAAAGACACCTGTCCACAGAAATCTTGCTGATTGATAGGGGATCAAATACTTATTGCCCTCATTAAAATGCAAATCAATTTTTTTTTTGTTATTCTGTCTCTCACTGTTAAAATACACCTACCATTAAAATTATAGACTGATCATTTCTTTGTCAGTGGGCAAACGTACAAAATCAGCAGGGGATCAAATACTCCCCCCCCCCCACTGTATTAGAAGGAAAAAAAATAGGAAATTCCTTTTTAAAAAGGAGGCTGATTGTAGTTTTTGTAGAATTATTTAAATCTAATTTATGTTCATATTTACACTCACCACTTTAACCGAGCTTTTTTTCCTCCTCTCTCTCCACCATCATATTTTTCTCCCAGTGGTCAATGTGTGTGTATGAATCACAGCTCTCGTGTATGTAGGTCAGGTCCTCTGATTACAGTAGAGGTAAACACATCCATCGATTGGGAATTTTGATGATTACATAAGAATACATGGATTTTTTCTCTCTCTCTCTCTACAGCTCTCCAGTTGAAGCCCTGTAAATTCAACTGCTTAATTTTTATAGGCAGCGCACATTGACAAAAGTGTCTAGTTGTTATATATTTGGCAACCGCTTTTGAGTCGGAGCGAACAGGTCAATAGTAATCCCCGTATTGATAGCGGGCCTGCAGGAGATGTTACTTGGCCCCGACTAACGTCTGCGTGATCCTATAAATCATAATTATATTAATATTGACAGGCCCTTGACAATAGTCACATTACTATTGATAGGTCGCTGTCAATAATATGTTCTCAAATATAACATTCATTCATAACTTGTAAACGGCTCAATAAAAGCCTTTGAAAAGAAGACGATGAGGACGACGACAGGGATGTCCAAGTTCGCAGAGTGGACTGAAGATGAAGAGCTAAACCTATGCGTATATTACGTCTTTATTCACAATTAGATCTGATTCACGATACTGTGTTAATAATTAAATTCTCAGAAAATCTGAAAAAAAATCTGAATGAAGAAAAATTAGGACTGACTTTTTTTTTGGTCTGTGTAAAACTGCACAAATTGAAAAAAAAAAAAAATTCGTTACAAAGGAGAGGTGTAATATTATTTGGTGTATATTGTGAACATATACTACAGGTTCACAATTTACTTTTAAGATATGTATAAATTCTCCCAAAATGTTCGAAAGTGTCTGACCCCGGGGACTTTGAAAATGATCCTTCGAATCATAATGAGCTCTGTAGCAGAAATAGAGCTCCAAAGTGGGCTAAAATGCCCGTGTTCCTTGTCATGAAGTTACACCCTATTAACTGCTATAACTGCTTATACTCTAAGGTTTACGAAATCAATGTGCTGCAGTGCTTATAATGCGCCTGTTCATATTCTTCTATAACCTGACATTACGGCGTCACACAGTGTACTCATGCTTTGCCAGGAATTAGAAGGTATTATACATGCCATTGAATTTAATAAATACTATATGTAACCTTGCATCTATTAAATTTTAAATATTATGTGCCCTTTTCTAATTATTATACATGATATAAACATGTTTAAAATATTAACCTTATGATGTTTAAGCAAATATACTATAAGGTGCTGCAGTGCTTATAATGCGTCTTAATTTCTAATTATTCTATGTAAACTGACGTTATGACATCACGGTGTACTCTGCCATTACAGTGTTCTACCTATAACTATAAATGTATCTACTCTGAGCATGATAATAATTGGTATATGTTAGGTAAATAGGTGCTGCAGTGCTTATAATGCATCTATTCATTTCTGTTATGTCATGTTATATGTAAACTGACATTATGACATTACACATTGTGCTCATGCTTTGCCAGGCATTATAAAGTTTTATATATGTTATAAATCTTCTAACTAACTATGTTCTGTGTAACCGGACATTATGGCATCACATTATGGTATGCACTGCATTTACAACATTATGCATGTGATTCTCTACTTATGAGCATTTCCACACCTTTACACCAGGTATTATAATGTATTATACTGTACATGCTATAAAATGTTAAACGTAACCTGACATGTCGTCACACAGTGTACTAATGCTTTTAAAATGTTATGCCTGTAATTGACTACAGTTTTAAGCCAGACATTAAAATTACACGATATGACATTATATACACACTATAATGACATTATAACATCAAACAGTGCTTTTAAAGTGGTATACATGTAACTATTACATGTCTACTTATGAGCAGTTCTGCATCTTTACACCAGGCATTAAAAGGTATTATGCAAGCCATAAAATGTGTAATACTTGTTACGCAAGATGTTGTGTTTAATATGTATTATAAAATATTTTATATTATATATATATATATAATATTATATTTTATACACACACACACACACACTATATATATATATATATATATATATATATATATATATATATATATATATATATATGCGTGTGTGTGTATAAAAATATATATATATATATGTATAAAATATATATATAAAATATAAAAAAATTTTACACACACAAGATGAAGCGTTGAGTTGTGCATGTATTAAATATAATAGCTTATACTGTAAGGTTTATGGAAATATAGCATGATGCAGTGCTTATAATGCATCTATTCATGTATTCACCTGCCCTACTTTTATACACTATATATTCATGAATATGTAGATGCACAACTTTATCAACAGTTAAAGCTTTTTTTTTTTTTTTTTTTTTTTTAAAAAGATTTAGTCACTTCCATGATTTCTATAAGCCAGTTTATGTCTGAGATTGTCCTAATCCCGTCCATTGATGCACACAAAGAGAAGAGGAGGTGGCCACCTTGGGCACTGGCCCTCGTTTTTAAAGTGTTTCCGCTGCTTTTAAAAGAGATAAACTCTCTTCAATATTCAGTAAAAGTTCTTAGATCATATAGAAAAGCTGTCAAAATGAAGCAGTTCCACACGGCGCCTGTTTACCGCCGTGCCAAGCGTGCGCTGTAGGGATAATCTCCTATGATGTGATTTTTGTCCTCAGCTTGAAGCTCCAGAGGGGGCAGTATTAAGATGAATTTAGGACAGGCGTTTTTTTTTTTTTTTTTTTTTGTTTTTTTTGAAAACGCGATTTCAAGTGAAATGCAGAAAGCACATAACCTGAACTTGTCTGCTTCTTCTGCTTGCAGCCAGAGCCGGAAGTGAGACCTCGTCACCTCGCGTCCTGAGGATCAGCCAGCTGGACGCTTTCGAGCTGGACGATGCCCTGGAGCAGCTCGTCTGGTCCCAGTTCGCTCGATGCTTCCAGCATTTCAAGCCAGGCCTGCTGACTCGCATGGAGCCGGAGCTCAAAGCTCTGCTGCAGCTCCTCGTGTGGAGGTTCACCGTGTACTCCAGCAGCGCCACTGTGGGCCAGACACTGCTCAACATCCGCTACCACAACACGCTCATCGCTGGACAGAAATACAGGTCTCTGAGCAGGCGGCAGAAACTGTGGTACGCTTTGCTCACGGTGGGCGAGAAGTGGTTGAAGGAACGTTCTCACAGCTTGTTCCTCAGCCACGGTGCGCATACAGGCCTCCAGAAAGCGCATCAAGCTCTAGCTTTGGTTAGCAGCACAGTTAAAGTGGCTAGCCTGCTCAACTTTATGCTCTTTCTTCAAAGCGGGACGTTTCCCACTCTGACGGAGAGGATGCTCGGAGTGCGGCCGGTGTTCGTCCGGGATCAGAGCGCCCGTGAAATCAACTTCCACTACATGAACCGGGAACTGCTGTGGCACGGCTTCGCAGAGTTCCTCATCTTTCTGCTGCCGCTGATCAACGTGTGGAAGCTGAAGACCCGTATGTCTGCGCTGTTCACCGCTCATGATCATTCAAGCCAGAAATCGGAGTCTGTCGGACGTTCCGAGTGCGCGATATGCTCCGAATGGCCCGTCATGCCTCACTCCATCGGGTGCAGCCATGTCTTCTGCTACTACTGCGTCAAAAGCCATACGGTCGCCGACGTCTTCTTTACGTGTCCCAAATGCGGTGCCGAAGTCACCACCGTACAGCCAGTCAAGTTTCAAATAGAAATGGCGGAAATGCAGCAGATGTGATTATTTATTTATTTATTTTCACGACATGTCGTCGACGGTAACCATAATGTGAACTTCTGTTCGAATCCCTAGAGACCGGCTGATGAAAGACTGCAGCTTGTGCCTTTTTGTTGGCATGAAATATGCAAGAAAAGGCCAACGAGAGACGAACTCGATGATGCTTAGTTTCAAATTAAAACGATTTCTGTCGCTAATTTATTCCAGCTCATTAAAGTTTGATGGGGACTCGAGTATCAGAGGTCCACTTTCCCTCTCTCGCGTTCACAGATGCTGCAAATGAATAAACATCAAAACAGCTCGAGCGCCTGCACGTTCGCATCCCCAGTGAAGTGTGAAATTTGCACAAGATCAAGGAGAGGCCATGATGGGATGGGATGCATGGTGTGTGTGTGTGTGTGTGTGTGTGGTGGGTGTGTTTTGGGTGTACGGATTGACAGACATCCCAGCGTAATCTCCTTGGCCTTCTTAAGACGGCAGTAAACTGTAACCAGCCCTAGTAGGTCTGTGTGCTTTTTTTTTTTTTAAACCCATATTATGCACTAATCCTAATAATAACAGCAAAGACGGTTATTTATTCTGGCGTTAACCTTCTCCAATGAGCCATGCCTCCAGCAAAATGCACCCAAGTGGGCTCAGGCCTGCTGGAAACTCCCACCTTGTTTTGATCGCATGGCCTTAATTGCTGATTTCGGAGGCAATCAATCACGACTCCAGGCGTGATGGAGCCCGTGGTCTGTTTTGTTCATCCTTTGAAATTATTCTCCTAAAGTTTCTCGACAAAGAGAGCGTCGAAGTCTTGCTTTGAGCTTGTTATGCTAATGTGCCGTTGCCAAACACTACACTGCAGCCTTTGTTTTCATTCAGGCTTAAAAAGACGTCCACTGAAATGTCTTCTGCTATCATTTACCTACTGTACATATCCGCAAAAATTCCTGGGGAGAAAAAAAAACAAAAAAAAAACAAAACAGATATATATATATTCTTACAGGAGGTTTTTCCCCAGCAGTGAACGCTGCTATGTTTTAAAAAAGGTTTGACTGCAACACGCTCGCCGCTGCGTACATTACGTTAATGCGCATTTATGCAGCCTCGACGTGAACGGATTACTGTAATTCAACACTCATGAAGATGAATCACAAATGTCTTTGACATTTCGCTTTCTTTTCGGCGCAGGATGTACGCACCGCTCGACTTTTTTATTTTTATTTTCTCTTGTATAATACCTGATTACACAATGATAGCTCTTTTTAAGTTGGGTAAGTGTGTGTTGTGTGGGTGAGGATACTGCAGGTGAGACTGGAGAAGAAGTGAGTAAGACATGGAGGCGTTGGAGCCAAGGATAAATTCATGCAGTTTGTCATATATTTATTTAACCATTGCTCAGCTGTCTGATCGCTACAGCTTAACAGTAATGCAGTACGACTCATTAGGGTTCTTTGTGGCGCACATTTTTGCTGTGTCCCAATTCGCCTACTATCCGTCCTAGATAGTATCCGAGATTAGAATTGGTGTGTCCCAAATTGTAATATGTTGAAATGAATATCTCAAAAGAAGAAAAGCTGAAATGCCTGTGCATAAGTAGGCAACAACGTTCTCTTCCGTTACATGACGCGTTAGTATTGCTGCGTCTAATTTCTCCTACTTATACTATGCACTTTTGAGTCTGTAGTAAGAGAGTATGCAAGCACTGGGACATACCGACATCACGTAACGGAGGAGAACGTTGTTGCCTAGTTACGCACACCGTCACCCGTAAACAAACTCCTCGTTCCGTTTCAGCTTTTCTTATTCATTATCCCTTATATAATATATACTATATAATTTAATTCATCACGCCCTTGATTTAGTTTTCTACATTTCATTTACACCTCTCTAAAATACGGCGAAGCAAACAATCAGAAAACTCCTTCCTCCCTCACGCAAGGAGTTGTGGGCGATATTAGATGAAAAAGTGTCCACGGATCCACACTTTGAAAATCTACCAGAAATATTAGACCATCCAGGTACCTTTGGGAGACTCATTTCAACATACTACGATTTGGACACACTAATTCTAATCTCGGATACTGTTTAGGATGGATAGTATGCGAATTGGGACGCAGTGTAGGTTATGTCCCAGTACTTGTATACTCTTCTGCTACACACTCAAAAGTATGTCACAAAAAGAGTACATACTTTTAGTGCACTGTATAATTGGGCGAATTGGGATGCAGCAATTATTTCAAAATGTAATGGGGGGGGGGGGGGAACCTGCTTGTAGGTTCTCAAAGTGGTGTCTGTAGTTTTCAAAATGTTATGCTGTTAAATCACAACCCTTATTGTTATACCTTAAAATAATGTTAACTGGAATCTAATTTTAATAAAAAAATATTACTTTTATTAAATTTAATAAAATAAAAACGCTGCAATAAATAGCCAAAATATTATTGTGCAATATTATTCTTTTTTCCATTGTAAAATAAATCTGTACCGAGAGGTTCTATGAATTTTTAAGAGGCGAAACCAAGGAACCCATTAGGGTGGAGCCTAGAACACCCCTCCCCCCCCTTATGTCTTATGTGACACTCTTCAGCAAATTCTGTTCAGTGGCACTCTTATCCTACATCAACATCTTATAGCAAGAGACAAGTCTCCATGTGGCTTGTGGTCTGTATCTGTTGTTGCTGTTTGTGGGCGTGGCCTGTCTGACATTTTAAAAAATGTATTTTAAGTTCAGATGAGTAACTGTCTTAGCTATACATCACTTCTAAATCGAACTATTTCGACAAAAATACATAACGCACTAATCAGTGTGACAATTGGTGGTTCGTACTAATTTCGTTCTCAGATTCGATTAGCAAAGTAGAAAACTAACGGTCGCCTTCAGAGGTCTGTTCTTCCGATGGTTAAAGGTTTTTATCTTTCTAAGATTACAGTTTGACTTGGAGTTTTTTCCTGAGTGCGCAGTGCTATATACAGAACAGACGATATAATAATCGAGTGATTGAGGGAATGAGTTCAGACAGAACTTGTGTATTTTTAGGATCGTCAGTTTGTCATGGCTGATGAGACGGGGATGTCAGGTAGCGCCAAAAAACTGTTCTGCTCAGGGAAGGAAAAAGTTTAGCTAGTATTTGAGTATGAAATTTAAAAACTCCAGAAAGAAAAGGGAAAAAAAAAAAAAAAAGCCATCGGTTTCCATGAGATCACCACCTTGACAAATAAATGTGTTCATCCCTGCCTACATTCTTCATCTGATTTCTTTTAGAGGCTAAAAGTAAAGAGGATCCGCTTCAGTCCTGGTAGTGATGGCATTTAGCTTTTGTAGCCGAGCTGAACTGAGTTTTGACTTTACCTGCACTAAATATAGATGCCCTGTGAAGATCTCTGAAAGTTTGATGTCTTGCTTGTTTCTTCACCGTTTCCTCCGGTGTTTGAGTTTCTACACATAGCACAAACCCTGAAGCACTACATCGCCTTACACCTTACACCTCCTAAATGCCAAAAACTATTTACACAAGATTGAAAGAAAGAAAAAAAAAAAAGACAGAGATAAGTCCACAGAAAAAGCACAAAAATACAAAATAAGTAAAGAATGAAACATGTTGTGGTGCTGTTACAGTAAAATGATTATAGACACAGCAGTATGATGAAGCGGAGATACAGTTACTAACATGGCGTTGATTATATTCCTATAACAGCACGTCCTGAAGTGTTTTATTCCTCTTGTATCAGAGCAATTTGCAAACCATTACAATCTTCTTTAACAAATAAAACAATTATCCATTTATAGTTGCATTTAATATTGTAGAATGCCCGCAAAACAAACTTGTTACGTTATAGCAGCTATAAACGGTCATTCCCTCACCAGCCTCTCTTTTTTCCCCTCTCTCATAAAAAATTTTTAAAATAAAAATAACGCAGCTTGTCATGATGCAGAAAAAAACAGAAAAAGCATAAACTCCTCTGTCCAGAAGATGTCGGAAAAGTTACAGCTTTACTTCTGGCATTGGAGACGTCTTCCAAAAAACGTTAAACAAACATCTCCTTACAGAAAACTTCACCATATCAACAATTACACGCGAAAGACTTATATAAATGTAACATCAACAGAGAGCGAGTGTTTTGGTCCCCTCCCCCAGTCTAGGAGGAACACGCTGTACCCGAGTGAACAGTGTCTTCTGCACTCATGGTATAGCAAGAAGGAAAACCACAAGCAGGGAATTATGGGGGATTTGCGAGTCCGTCTGCGCTGTAATGAGCCCGAGGTGAGGCGGGTTCCAGCCAGCGCCTCAGCTGCCCTCTCATTGATGTCTAATGCACACAAAATTGCGAATAATCTGCCGACATCTTTCCAGATGTCCCCTTGAATTTCCTGCGACTTAAGATGATTCCGAGTGCTTTGAAAGTTTTGATAACTTTTCCGAATTCAATTGAAGCCTTACGCGTGGAGGAATGTGGCATTTTCTCAGTCATGCCATCTCACAGAAACCATAGACCATGAACTTGGCATTTTAATATTCCCTAAATATTAGCAGAGTAATAATATTTGATTTCTTTCTGATTATGCAGAGTAACAAATCATTTAAATCAATCAATCAGACAAATTCTAATGTGTGCACGTGTGTTTATTTTATCCGTCTCTGCATCATTCTAAACAATATCAGCCCGGATTAACGATTGATTTGCAGTGAAAAATTCATGAATGGAAGTGAAACGTGCGAGGCGTGCGTACACGGAGCAGGGAATTAGCACAACCCCAATAGAGGTTGATGATATTATGTCGTGGCAGGATGCCGGCTCAGTGTGAGCCCAAAAGAAAAGAGGAAAAAAAAAATCCCTAACCCACAGTTCACCTCAAACATAATGACAACATCCCGCTGGATGTTTTA
Organism: Cranoglanis bouderius; assembly: GCA_023630585.1. Classification (NCBI taxonomy): domain Eukaryota; kingdom Metazoa; phylum Chordata; class Actinopteri; order Siluriformes; family Cranoglanididae; genus Cranoglanis; species Cranoglanis bouderius. The sequence continues at coordinate 6,733,922 of CM042539.1, forward strand.
AACACAGAATCTTCAGCTTTCCGAGGAAATCATTTCCCCGTTTCCATGGAAACCATAGTGCGAAAGGTGCCCGTTTCTGAACTCCCTGCTGGAAAGCGGTGAAGTAGACGCATCTGCACGACATTAACCCGAGACGCCGGGGTAAAAAAAAAATAAAAAATCTGTTCCGTTTGCAAATTTTTCACCCCGCAAAAACATGCATGAGGAAGGAAAACTGATTTTTGTATAAATCTTCTGCCTAGAGATGATCCAATGTTATTTATTTGTATGTGTGCGTGTGTGTGCGCGAGTAAATGATGAACCGAGCCAGGGGCTCTCCTGCACGTGTGATGTTTCATACATCATGTGTTTCACCATCAATTACGCTGGACTGAATTGAATGAAGTCAGCACAAAAACTCAACTAGGACCATAAAGCCAGAGGAGGTGTGTGGGAGGTGTGTAGATGTGGAGAAGTCGTGGTGGATACGTGGGAGAGACGTTGGGGAGATGTGAAAATTTGTAGATTTGGATGAGACGTTTAGGAGATGTGATGATGTGGAGGAGGAGATGTGAAGAAGATGTGAAGATGTGCAGGAGATGCGCAGGGCATGCGGAGATGTGTAGGAGATGTTTAGATGTGCAAGAGATGTGCAGGAGATGTGTGGAATATGCGCAGGGGATGTGGAGATGTGTAGATGTGCAGGAGACGTGATGCGCAGGAGACGTGATGTGCAGGAGACGTGTAGCGCTCCAGTGAACATGAACACTGTACAACCCTGTGTTTTAAAATCCAGATTAAATCCTACACCTGAAATCTACACCTGTCTTGGTTGTAATTCATAATCACTGGGTATTTAATGATTTGTACCAATTAATATAGATTTATGTTTCAGATTGTTTAAATAATGTGCCTTTGTCTGAAATAACAAGTGCTAAACTACTACTACTAAATATTTATTATTAGTAGTAGTAGTATGATGGTAATATCAATATTATTATAGCTCTCTTTTTTATTATTTTATTATGATTAGTAGTAGTATTATCATTATTAGGATAACAACAATAATCATTATCAACTTTTTATTTGTTTAGCTTTTTTATTTGTTTTTTAGTAGTGATTGCACCATTACCATTATGATGATATTTATTTATTTGTAGTAGTAGTAGTGTCATTATGGTAATAATAAAGAAAACATTATTATAGTTATTTTTATTGTATTTATTCATTTTCATTTTATTAGTAGTATTATCATTAAGATAACTATAATAATGATCTTTATAGAAATCATTACCATTTTTGTTTAAATAGTTTTTTTCGTTTGTTTTTATTTTTATTTATCATAGTGCCTTCACCATAATGATGACGATAATGATGATAATAATGATGATTTTTAGTATTATAATCATTACCTTTTACCTGTTAAGTTAATAGCTGTTGCAATTACTGTTGTTGTTATTAATAATAAACAATATCAAGTGTGTCATTAAGTTATTTTTACGAAGCTTAAAGCTGTGCAAGACGATCACACTTTTACAGATTACACTCCCAAACCTGAAGCTCAGCAGCGCTTATTAACACACCTACATGAAAGCTGTACCTAAAAGTCTTCTAATCCTCCGTGCACAGGCTTGTCCTTTAGCGTGTGGTGACATTGCACTCGTGAGTGCCCTTGATATTCTCCAACTGATTGCTTTCCACACCACAGCTGCGTCTCTGCGCCGATCTCGGAGGCCTCTCACACACCTCAACCACTTCCTGTTTCTGTAGCAAAAACAGATTTATTATTAATAATCTTAATTATTACAACTCGCATTTCCTGTTCAGACCACATGCAGTCCAAAGCTACACATGCTAAGTGTTTGATGCTAATAATTACATGCATCAATCAATATATACCCCTCATATACATATATGTGTGTGTGTGTGTGTGTATATATATATATATATACACACACACACACACACACGCCCCTTCTAAGAGCACGAGAGAAAAAAGGAAGAGAAAAGTAAATTAAAGAGAAAGGAAAGGCAGAAGAAGAAGAAAATGAAAATAGAAAAACTAAAAAAGGAGGGAAATGAGAATAAAATATGCAATATTATGTGCATGAATATATATATATATATATATATATATATATATATATATATATATATATATATATATATATATATATACACACACACACACATGTATATACACAAATACACACACATCTATAATATATATATATATATATATATATATATATATATATATATATATATATATATATATATATATATACACATACATATATAATGATATATAATGAGATATATAGATATAGATATAATGATTATTTATATATATATATATATATATATATATATATATATATATATATAATATCTATATCTATATATATATTATATATATAGATAGATATAATGATATATATATATAGATAGATATAATGATATATATATATATATATAATCATTATATCTATCTATATATATATATATCTAATCATTCTATCTATCTATCTATCTATCTAATCATTCTATCTATCTATCTAATCATTCTATCTATCTATCTATATATATATAAATCATTATATCCATCTATCTATCTATCTATCTATCTACACACACACACACACACACACAATTCAATGCATACAGATCCATTATAATTTCACTACACTAGACAAAATTTTGCATTAAAGCTTTATTTAGTGTGTATTAGTTTTCTTTCATTTTGTTGATCCTTATAACGTAATACAGATGTTTACAATTATGCAGATATACATTAAAAATTCTAACTACTGGCATAAAAGCAACATAACATTTCATACCTTATATTTTGTACCCTAATATTTATTGATGATTACCATGTCCATGTCCCTCATGTTGAGGTCTGTGCTTGGGTTTGTATCGCATCCCTGCATGCATTTCTGCATTTATCTCTTAAGGAGCGAACAGTGTGACCCAGAGCTTAAAGCGCAGCCGCATCAGGGGCTGCTATTCCCCTGGGGGCTCTCATCTTTTACTGTGCCATGACAGAAAATAGAGGTTGCGAGCGCAGAGTGCTGCATTAAAAACCCTTTACCCGTCGGTGATTTATAGTCGGCCGCCCTGCCGAGCCTACCGCACCGCTGCGCCATCTTTCCTGTGACGAGCCGTTTGCGAAGTGCAGGAACACCACACAGCCGGGGTGCTTCATCAAAAAAAAAAAAAAAAACCCAGGCCACAAGATGGCCGCACATCTGGCGATTTAGCATTTCAGTGCTTACCCTTACCTCTTCAGGTGCAACACTCTTCACAAACAAGAGTCTGAGGATGACGGATGACTGTGCTACGATCACAGGATTTCCTCCTTCACCTGATAGTCGTGTCAATGAATATTTAAATACAATGGTTATACAGAACTGGGAAAAGGGACAGCCGTCATTATGCGACTCCATCTCGAGGAGTCTGGGTGAGATGACACAGTGGAAGGCCTAATTCCCTCCAGCCTTTTGTCCTTGAGACGGGCCGAGCCTTAATAGCAATATTCATTCATTTATCCCGCAGAATTAATCTGCTCTTGCCCGCTCACGTTGCTGCATGAATGGTAATCGGACCTTTGAAAAGCCTGAACAGGGACGCAGCCTTCAGAAGAAGAGGGGGAGAAAAATCAGAAAGTTATTTTGATATTGATGAAAGACTGTTTTAAAATTGACAAGATAACCTTGAAGATGGCATCAAAGAACACGTGAAGATCAGAGATCCGATGTTTTAAATGATGGAGATAATCTCACACTCACTCGATGCCTTTAGTTCGACAAGAAAGTGAACAGGAGAGAAGATTTGAGTAAAGATATGACCATTTACAATTTTTTACATTTATTACAAATATTCATAAATTGAGGGTGCGCATAATTTTGCCTCAACAAATTCATTTATTCGGATTCGAGTTAAGCGTAGTGAGGAGTTAATACTGAAATTGTCCACAGCAATTCGACATCGGTAACTACAGAATATAGGGCTATTCAGAAGTGACATCTGGGGCGGAGTTTGCCAAAAAGCATGTCTAATGCACATCCTAATCCGAGACATTTTCTATCTCAAGTACTTAATTTTTTATGGATAAAATTATTTTAACACTTAAAATGAGCTGTAGGTGTAAAAGATGAGTGCTTGGTCAGCTTATCCTTCAAACCGTCAACAACTGTTTTATTGAATTAACAAAAACATTGGAAATATTTTAATTCAATAACACAAAATAGCAGATAAAAATCTTTCTAAAGCATCCTATATCCCACACACACCGGTCAAATACATGGCCTCCATTTAGTATCTCAATGTGAGCACATTAGCTTATTATAAGAATAAAAAGGAACATACTAGACTCCTATTAGATTTCCTTCAATGCTCACCATCTTCTCACTTATATATCATCATATTAGTTTTTTTTTTTCTTCAAGTTTTCATTTTTAATTGTCTCTTGCTTTTGTTCCATCATATCACATTTGACAATAAAGGGGGGGAAAAAAAGTTGGTATCTCATTCTTCAGTCCATATTTTCCATCCCTAATTTTCTTTGGGGGTTTAAAGGCAGTGGTCTAGATGCTATTGAAGACCCCATCTCGGACACTTGTACTCCAGATCAATCTTCCAACCTCAGAGGCATGAGCCACACACATCCGATTTACATAATCTAAATACGGAGCCCAGAAATCAACTTAAGCAGATGTGTAACCCAACTCTGAATACGAGGAACTTTCCCCAAGTAAATATTGATGCAACGTTTGAACTTAAGTCATTGATTCTGAATACAGCAGGCCATCTACAAGGGATTAAGTTATAGTCAGATGTAATTATATACAATGGACAACATACTGTTAAATATGCTTCACTAATTATTCCAGATTTGAAGTTATATTGTGATTAACACGTACAGAGTACCAGAGTTTCTGCACAGACACACTACAAAAAACAAAAGCGGTGGCTTGGTTATTTATAGTTGCTGCACTATTTATCTGTCTCACAAAATCAGCATCAGGAAGTGGACGTGAACCTTCCAAGAGCGATGAGAGCCAAGTGTCACTATTCACCACGGGACTGGCAGCCAGCCATCATGTCACGCTTCAGCTTTACTAAAACACACAACCTACAGATAAACCGAGCAGCAGAATAACTGAACGTCGGGTGTCCATGCTGCACTGGAGAGGTCACGTGGAAACCCGTCGACTTTCTCCAGCCGGTCGACGCTTGGCCGATGATGCATGATGCTACAGCCGAGTGACTGAGGGCTGCAGATATACTTAAATGTCATATGCTGCCGTCTTGGGGTTTGCGCTTAAAAAGACAGATGGGTGTTGTGAGAGACTGCAATCTGATCATAAGGGTGGAAAAGATTGATTGATTTGGACACACACTCGCAGCAATCAAACACAGAATATGCAGCATCTTCTATCTGCTTTTTAGACCAGCAAGCCAGCTGGATGTAATTGCTGAGCCACTTTATTATCCAAGGTTTATTGTGGTCATAATCCAGAGTAAGGTTCTAGCTCAAGGTCAGAGAGTAAACAGAGCAAATGCATGATTTAAGTTAAAAGGGAAATGTTCGAGTCACAATCAGAAATTAGCAAAACCATAAGACTAGAAGCCTTAGAACTAGATGGCATAGTATCTCTACTTAGTCATTTTTAATTGTGTCAAATCCACTTTGGCCAACTGTAAAACAAACAACAAAAAAGGTGATGTTTGTTTAACATGCATGTAAGGAGTCTCCAGTGTCAGCGCTTTGTAACAGTTAGAGGTAAAGCCGTGACTTTTCAAACATGGCACGGCCTTCCAGACACTTTTGCGGTTTCTCAGTGACATGACAATGTCACTTTTCTTACCTTATTAGACTGTTTTGTGAGCATTCCACAACATTAAACGTAACTATAAATGGATAAAACATACTACGACACCTGCTTAACACCCAACACTACCATAGCAAAGCAGAAAACAAGCAACAAATCATTCACACCCATAAATAATGACATTTACACACATTGCACTGTTTTGTTCAAAGCTTTAAACATCACAGCTCTGGATGTAAACACTGGCCAAGAGCAAACAAACAAACAAACAAACAAATAAATAAATAAATGCAAAGTCACTTTATGTGAGTAAAATGAGTTTACTCACTCATTTAATGGGGCTTCTTTCAGAAAATTGTGGGGTTTAAATCTGCTGCAACAAGACAAACCAATACCTCATACATTAAACCGTTAACTAGCTAATTAGCAGGTGTATTAAAGATGCTAAGCTATTAGAACTCACCTGACACAGCTCAGTGTTGAGGAGTGAGGCGAGGTAGCAGAAAAATAAACTAGTCCTAAGACTTTTGTCCTGTTTAATTCTTCCTCTTTCCTCACTTTTAGACTCCACTTTTACATTTATAATCGCAAGACATCCTGATATCATTTCCCCGCTTCGCCGTGAGAAAAAATTCACGTCGACGTAAGACCGACGACGTCTAGATCACGTGATCAAATTAGACGCAACCGATTGGCTAGCCTGGAAAACTGTGGCTTGTCTTTTAAATTCCACTAAATAATGCAACATTCAACGAGGAAAAAGTTTGAATAGAATGGAAAAGTGGTCATTTATCAGGTATAATACAGTTTTACAGTTTTAGATTTACACAGTTAGGAGAAAACAAAGTGACGTCAGTGCTCGAGCCTGTAGCTCCACCCATGAATTTACACTGGAGCTTATACAGTAAGCGTTAAATGTTAAACTGGAAGTTATGTGTCCATTAGTTTGTTTGTTTTTCTTTACATGTGCCCACACCCATCCTTAGTATTTTTATTTCTAATAAACTTTTTAAATATTATATACCCAATAGTAATTTGAAGTAAAGTGGCCCTGATCAGGATGAATCGTTCATTGTGCTCCAACGTTAATGAACTTGACCTTTGTCCCTCCAGCTTCATGACAGTAAAAACCACACACTCTCACAAGTTATACTCTACCAAATAACTCCAGTGCGAACCCAAAGAAGTGAGATGTTTTCTGTATTGACATGGACTTGTATCTTGTATCATTATTGGACATTGGTCACACTAACTATTAACTTAAGTCTCGACTGAGAGTTTGAAAAATAATGACCATTTTGTCTTTTGCTATTCTTTTGTTTGAACAAGTGACAAGAAATAACTCCTTCTTCCAGAACACTAATCTTTGGTGCAATGTATGAATGAAGCTGACTAGTTGAAGTAAAAGCTTGGTCTCAAAAAGCATTTGATAGTTTTTGGTCTCGTTTTCATTTAGACTCAGTCCTGACCCTCAAAAGGCTTAGTTTTGACTTGATCTTGCATTACATTTACACCCTAATCCAGAGCAACTTACATTTATTTAATTTATACATCTGCACAGTTACAGGCCTTGTTCAAGGGCCCAACAGGGGCAGCTTGGCAGTGCTGGGATTTGAACTCACGACCTTTCAATCAGTAGCCCAACATCTTAACCACTGAGCTGCCACCACCTTGCTGAGGCCTGGTCATGGATTTGTCTTAGACTTGACCACAGCCCTAGTTTTAATTTTATGTGCTTGGTTTATTATCTTTATTGAACATGAAAAAAAGGACAAATATAGAAAAACCTTTTGGTGCATCTACTAAACCTGCCTTCATATTTATAGATCATGTTCTGGCCATATTCATGGCCAAGAATAAAACGGATCATAAAAAATGGGGAAATATCAACTGACAACTCAACTGACTGTTGTTTTAATTGCACTGATGCCTGATTACACACACCTGCTGGTAGGAGCTTCCTCAGACATGAGAAGTGCTTTTGTTGTTTTTGTTGTTGCTGTTCCCCAAAAAACATAAATGCATTCAACATTGGTCATTTGAAATATCATTTTCTGTCTCAGCTGCCCAAAGTCAATATGATCCAAGTAGCGACCAGAACGCAAGGGAGAGGAAAAATCCTCCAGGTTCTGGTTCTCACACCTGAACCATTTACTGATATTATTTAACAGCGTGGATGAATAATGCTGCAAGCTGGGAGCAAAATCAGGACACTATTTCTCAGATCACACACACACACACACACACACACACACACACACACACACACATACATACATACATACATACATCTTTAGAACGATGAGCAGGTCAACATAGCTTCATGTTTGGAAATCAGGATCTTTTTTTTGTGTGTGAAGCTCTGCGTAAATATTCAGCAGGGAATCAGAAAAGCTTCCACAGCTTCAGATAAGACAAGACCAAACCTCGGCTTCGTTCCTCCGGCGAACAGTAGAGCATGGCTTGTTCTACACCTTTCCAATGAATAAATGCATAACTTTTTACCCCCATCGCAAGGCAGATGTATGCAAATGTGTACGATTCTGTGTGGATGCATTTGATGTTTGCAGTTTTTGGGGACTGGCTCATCAAATAAAGATTAAAACATACAGTGCATTCATGAATATGCCTATAAAACTTTCTCTAACACACCTCAAAAGGGTACTAAACTGTATGGTTACTTGTGGGTGGAGTGGTACCCTTTACCTTTTATATGTTTAATCTGTACCTTTCACTAAAAGAGTTCAGGTAGGTAATTGTCGCATAACGAACTTAAAGTGTTAAAGGTGCTTACTAGGTTAAAGGTAGAAAAAGTGTAGGCTTAAAGGTACCACCACTTAAGCATACAGTTTAGTTAGTACCCTTTTTTCTGAGGGCTGTTACGGTTTACACACATGTAAGTGGCTATAAAAAGAGAAGAGAGTAATTAAGGACAATGAGACTGTGAAGACTGAGACGACACTAGATCATTACGCACAGTTTTGCTCTCTCTCTCTCTCTCTCACACACACACACACACTCAGGTTTGTCTTGCTGTCATTGCGAGGACCTAAATCAATCCCAAAACTTAACCTCAGTAACCAAAAGAAAACGTTTTTGGCTCTTTTATTTATTTATTTATTTGATTTAACCCCCCCCCCCCCCCCAGAAAACTCTTTCCCTCATGGGGACTAACCAAATGTAGGTTATGAAAGATATAAAAAAAAATATCCCCACACACTCTCATGTTCTTGTATGTTATCCCTCGGTTTTGGGGGTGTTAAAGGACACTTGGGTGAGAGCAGGACCGCGTCCACCTCCAGCTTTATTTCCCAAACACTCGAGTGCTTGTAAAAATTCGAGCCTGCACTGGAGCGCTATCGGAACAGAGCAGAGATGTAAAAGCTGACATGTTTACTGCTGTTGATAAGGCTTTGTTTAGAGACTTAGAAACAATTAACACTACATCGTCTAGAGTCTTATTTTTTCGAATGCACTCCGGTGTCAATAAAACACAAGATTTAAGCATTGTGTAGAAGTAGAAAAGCAAAAACAACCCCACCAAAGATTTTTTTGTCACAGTCTAGCAGCGTACATAGTGAATGGGATTTAATTATGTCAAGGAAAATGGAGAGTGCAAAAGTAATTGTGCCGTCTTTAGTTTTGGGGTTAGTATTATCTCATGATTATCTCAACATATCATTTTATATCGACAGAATTCCATAATGGTCATAGCGGCCATTTCGACGGTTTGAATTTGACGTGATGTTTAAGTGAGTTACCAATCATTAGACGTATACGTGTCAAATTAATTCCACTAAAGCAACACCTGGTTAACTTCTTAACAGTCTGGGAATCAGCATACGGAATAAAAATTATCATGATTACAAGCTAATATTTATTAAATTATCTTTAGTGATAGATTGTGGGGTGTTAAATATTAAGTCAAAAATAAAATGATAGGTCAAGATGACAAATTATTAATTCGCAAAACAAAGACATGGCACATCGACATTGTTTTTCACAGATTTTGGCTCAGAGATTCTATAATTTCTCCAATTTATCTACAACAAAAACAAGAGATGTCAAGATGACATGATGACAGATGACATGAAGATGTCAAGAATTAAATGTGTCATTACATCATGCAAAATCAACAGAAAACAGTTGGGAAGGAAACAAAAGCCAAATTTTTGCCTCAAGTCTCTCATTCTCTAGACAAAGCCAGTGATGTAGCATGCTAATTTTCACTTTATCCTAGTCAGGGACATTGTGGATCTGGAGTCTATCCCAGGAACGCTGGGTGTGAAGTGGGAATACGCCCTGCATGGGACACTATTCCATCACAGTACTGTGTATGATATCATTTTGCTTTTAACATACACCGTTTTAGCATTTATGTCACTTCCAATAATAAACACACACTACATTTTGTCTGAACTTTTGCACCTGACTGTATAGAGACAGATAATCAGCAGTAACAGACATCAAAATTCACAGAATAAGGTGACGATAATAATGAATAAAATAAAAATAATATTGCTTCGTCTTATGACGTTAGGTTGCGTGTGCCATATTTATTTCCATGCACTCTCATTTATTTCTTTTTTTTTTTAATGTTCTGTGGAACTCTATTTCTAGAAACTGAAATAACACTGGTTTATTGGAGCATCTAGCAGATATGTCACTGTTCCCTGAAAAAATAATATGAATGAAACAAAAAAAATCTCTGTATATCAAACACATCTCACACAGAGGCTTTCCAAGCATTTCATCTCTGTTGCAAAATTGCTTCCTATATATCAAATATATATATATATATATATATATATATATATATATATATATATATATATATATATATATATATATATATATATTAGTTATCAAAAAACATTTGATAGTTAGGTATTCACAATTCACATACGCACACAATATTGCATGCATTCCTGACATTCCTCACACGCTACACTTAAATTATTCCAAGGAGTGCACCTAAAAAACCTCTTCTTTCTTCTGTTAATGGAAATCAGATCTGCCAACCTGAGCTGCATGCACATGATGCATTCCCAAAATAAATAAAAAATGATCCGTACATAGCGATACAAAGCAGAGAATGCAATTTAAAACCCACAAAACAAAGTGCTGCCTAAATGTAGCTGACACTGCAGGCGTTCGGAGGCTTTGCTGTTTGTATTTAGACGCACGGCCTCAGTGAAAGTGCGTCGAACATCACAAAAACATGGAAGAAATAAGATGTTTCTGTGTGAGCAATGGCAGGATAGAAGTGTATCTATCTGTCGTAAGCAATAGCATCCTCTCAACCTTCATCCTGAATCATCTGGGACGTGGAAAACACAACCGAGCAATCTGGCTGGAAAAGTCTCAGTAGGAACAAAAACAGTTTCCTTTGTTCCCTGTGCGTGTGTTTCCTCCATGTCGCTCGGTGGATCCTTCCCAACACCAAACACACACACACACACACACACAGCTTTCATTTCTCACACACTCGCAGCTTTGTTGACAATGTGGTCTGTGGTGAATACTGGCAATATTACGAGTGGGTCTCATTCAAAATGCAATAATTTCTCAGGTATCCTTTACTCTTCGCTTGTTCTCGTTCTCTTGTATGCAGCAGGAATAAATTTTACCCTGAAGCTTGTTTATTATTATTATTACTATTATTATTACTATTATTATTTACACTTGAAACTTTCAGGAGGATGCGATTATAGTATAGTATAGTAGCATCATTGTTAGGAATTTCATTTGAAGTAAATAAAATGCAAAATTCTAAGATTTGGCTGAATTTGTGTAAAGAAAAACAAAAGACTGGTTAAAATAAAACATAAAATTCATTCACAGTGCACATGTGGTTTAATTTTCTGGAACAAGATGTACACTTGAGCGATATCTCAAGGCTAACTTAACACAGGACTACAGTAAATGTGTCAAAAGACACTACTCAGTGTTAATTAGAATTTTTAAACATTCATACGTAATAAAGTTTCATTACATATAATGTGAAGTGCAAAGTTTCTATTTTACTTTTGAAGGTCAAACATGAGAAAAACAGCTATTTAATTTTTGAGTTAGCGCCTCAAGTGTTTGGAGGTATGAACCACGTGACAACATACCTCTCTCTATATTGCCCAAAGCTGTAAGTTTAAGTTTTCTGACATCTTCAGGAAAGAAGACTTTACGCTTTGTGGTTTCTTGGTAACATGACAAACTGCAATGTGTGTGTGTGTGTGTGTGTGTGTGTGTGTGTGTGTGTGTGTGTGTTTTTTGGTCTTATTAACTTCAAGAGAGAGAAAAAAGGAAAGATTAGTGAGGGAAAGACTGTTTATAGCTGCTTTAACGTAAGCGAGATCAGGAACTTACTTGTTTCATGGACGTTCCACAAAATTACATGTAACTATAAACAGATAAAAAGTCTGATGTGTAGTTATTAAGAAAAAATTGTCATTGTTGGCAAATTGCTGTGGTGTAAGAGGAATAAAACACTTCAGGATCCTACAGTTGATTAGTTTCCTATAACAGCATGTCTAAGGAGTGTTTTATTCCTTACAGATGCGCTTTTATAAATCTTATGACTCACTTTCTGATGTGGAAAATCATAAAATGACATATTTTTAAATTCATTTTTCTTGACAACGTACCCACATGGAAACTCTTGACATACTGTCTGTCTGAGGGAACGCACAGAGGTTCGATTTATGTAGAACCGTACATCCAAGCGTTTCCATATCACAAAGGGTTCTATGTTGAATGCATTTAAGCGGCAAAGAACTTCAAGCTAAGGTTGCTTTCCTTTACACAAATTTCCTGTTATTGACAACACTAACTAATTAGCAATTACAGACTGTTTATATGAACTGGTTTGAGTTTATACGCTCACTAAATCCACAAATCCATATCCACTACCATCAAATAAATAAATAAATAAATAAATAAATAAATAAACCAACCAACCGTACTAAATAGACACAGTCATAAATAACGAGTAGTTATTTTGTGCTCAGGTGCATTGTGCTAAATGAAACACAGGTGTTTGGAGCGGCGCAGGTTTATGAATCCAGGACTGGACTCTAAAATAGCTCTCAGGACAAAGTGGTTCGGAAACACGGAGGAACAAGATTAAAAAGTTGCAGAAATAATGTGCGACTTGTAAAATGCCTTTCTCAGCTGGTGTTGCCATTTTGGGATGAAATAATTAAGACATTACAAATTGTATTATTGTTGCTGTTACTGTTATTGTTATTATTATTATTATAACACCAAAGAAGATGTTCAGGATGTGTTACTCGGTGATTACGCCGTAATTTGCTTCTTAGCATGTTTTGTTCTTACACTCGTCCTCTTTCTGAGGTTAGTTTTAGAAAATGAGCGTAATTGCTGAAAGACAACATGTGGCATTTCTCACAGAGTCACGCTAGGCCAGAGAAGAAATGTGCATGTTTTTTTTTATTATTATTATTTTATTATTTTTTTCTGGCATAGCCTGCAGCTGATGGATTTTCTCGGGATAATACAATGTTTGGACCAGTGAATGAGGGATTAAGCAGGAATGATACATTCCCATGTGCAGAATTTAATTAGAGCGGGATCTGTGTAAATGAAAGGCCCGGGTTCAGGGAGCTAAATGCAAGAATTAGTATTCTACACATGGGAATTCAATGCCAAGAGAAAGAAAAAAAAAAGAATCCAATGCAATCACTTTTCATTAAGTTTACTACCCCGGATCTGGCGCAAAAAATATCAACAACATGTCGATAGGCATTAACGTCGATGACACGGAGCTACAGTTCTGTATGAGACTGTATAAGTGCTATCATAAGGCTGTAATGAACTTTCAATATGCACAAGCTAATTATCTGTTGCTCAGCCGCGTTATTGATGGATTCATTTAAAGAAAAACACACTGTGCACGATTAAACGCTGTGTCGTCGTGCTGTCATGCCTTCAGTCACAATGCAACAGTTTAAAACATCCAAAATCTTTTCCACGACACGATGCAGGTTGAAATAATATGGACACGTCAATCGTTTTTTTCAGATTTCTCAGCAGAAATACGTTTCTTTTTTTTCTTTTTTTTTTTACTAGCGTCTAATTGTGAAATTTAACAACTTATCTTGTCATATATTCCTGAAAAATGTGTTTACTGTGATACTTGTCAGTGTAGTTTTAACAACAGCAGCTCTGACAGTAGTCCAGATAAAAATCACAGGTTTATATTAATGTGCTCGTTCTAATATGTTATCGTTTCCATAGTAACAGCTCATTCACAGGGATGTGTACGGGAAGTGCTCCACATAAAGTTTTCCCTAAGGAAATTTAACATTTATTTGACATTTAGGGAAGGAGTCTCCAGTTTCAGCGCTTTGTAACAGTTAGAGATAACACTGTAACTTTAAACTTTGATCTTCACGACAGAGGAGTTTACGTCTTGCGGTTTCTCAGTAACATGACAGGCTGCGGGTGTTTTTTGTATTACGAGAGAATAAAGAGAGGCTGGTGATGGAACGACTGTTTATAGCTGCTATAACATGAGTGAAAACATGTTTTGTGGACGTCCCACAACATTAAATATAACTATAGCGGGATAAAAAGTATGATGTGCGGCTCTTTAATTCTTTAAAATTGTAATTGTTGGCAAATTGCTGTGGTGTAAGAGGAATAAAACACTTCAGGATGTGCTGTTATGGAAAACTTTTACACTAAAAATTAAAAAAAAAAAAAAAATATATATATATATAACCAAAACATCAGTTTCTAAATAATCTATATGTATGAAATTGTTGATAATGGCTGGATTTATGTCAGATCTGTCCTGTAAGAACATTGCTTTGGAGAGTGTTTAATTATAAATTTAACTCTAACATCATTTTAAGATTTTATCAGGTATGTAAAGATATAAATATTTAATTAGACGAAGCCTCATTTTCCTGAATAAATCATTTTGTAAACAAAACTTTTAAAATATTATAACAATTACAGCATGAATATCAGATTCACTGTGAAACATATTGTATTAAAGAACAACTCTGCTCACATTCATCTGCCCTGAGACTCAACCTCATCGTCTGCAGCTCTCTGATAAAAACATCTCCTTACTGACGACTGAGCTTTTGAGAGAGTTCATAAGCGCAGATGTCCAAATATTTCTTACAGCTCAGACACACAGCCGAGGCCTCTTTAGCGCTGCGTTGGGAATTAACTTCAGCTGCTCTTTTCTCACAACAGAACAATCATGCGAGTTCTGCACAGGATGCATACGGAGCGAGCAGGATGAGACGCCGGGTATAAAATGTCAGCAAACAACTGCAGAAGGACAGGAAGGCCGTTTTCACATCATTGGGAGAGAAGACAACTGAAATGCCTCTTTGCTATTGTTCTCACAAAAGGTCAAATCCGATCTAGTCACAGAATACTGAGGAATTTTTCACTGAACAGGGGAAATGTAGCCTAGTTTATGGGAAAAATAACAGAGGTATAACATCGTTAAGCTTTCCTGAAAATTAGGAAAATGAGGAAAATGAGAGTGCACTAATGCATATGTGGAAATGTCGAGTACATTTTTCCATCTCGTCTTGGATAAATTTCCAAATAAGTCCAAACTTTTGATTTCCGAATATTTGAAATTATATTAAATATTATTTTTCCGCCTACAATTCCAGAAGATAAAATCAATCTTACCATGATCTAAACATGAGTAAGGAATAAAACACACTGTTTCAGCACTGTGGTGCTGTG
The DNA here is from genome assembly GCA_023630585.1 of Cranoglanis bouderius. Lineage (NCBI taxonomy): Eukaryota > Metazoa > Chordata > Actinopteri > Siluriformes > Cranoglanididae > Cranoglanis > Cranoglanis bouderius. Next base: position 6,749,473 of record CM042539.1, read on the forward strand.
ACAGGAAAATAATCAACGACAGAGTGGTATGATGAAGCTGAGTTACTGTTACCACTTCAGATCAATTATTTTCCTATAACAGCAAGTCCTGAAGTCTTTTATTCCTCTTACAACACAGCGATTTGTCAGCCATTCCATTAAAAAAAAATAAATCTATTAACAAACATCATGTCATACTTTTTATCTGTTAATAGTTACATTTAATGTTGTGGAACGTTGTCGAAACAAGTCAGTTCCTGTTTTCACTTACGCTATAGCAGCTATAAACATATCGTTCTCTCTCTCTTGAACTTAATAAGACAAAAAAAACAATAAACAAACAAACAAAAAAAAAAACCAACAGCTTGTCATGTTACCGATAAACTCCTCTGTCCTGAAGACTTTCCCACTGTTACAAAAACCTGACACTGGAGACTCCTTACGTACACATTATATAAATGTCTCCTTACAGAAAACTCGGCTATACAGGACCCTGTGAATGAGCAGTTGCTATAGAAACGATAATGTATTAGAATGAGCGCATTAATAGAAATCTGTGATTTTTAGCTGCACTATTGTCAGAGCTGCTGTAATAGAAAATGAATCAACGCCTTCTGACCAATCAGAATCCAGACTTCAACAATTTTGTGGTATGAATATTTTTTAGATGCTCTATTATCCTTCAGTAATAAATTTTGCCTGGAGAGCTACATGGTTTAGCAGCTCCCTGATTCTGATTACTAGAACACATGATGGTGTTTTTCTACATAATCTATTATTCATATATATGTATCTATATCTATCTATCTATCTATCGTTGGGTGGTGGTAGCTCAGTGGTTAAGAAGTTGGGCTACTGATCGGAAGGTTGTGAGTTCAAAGCCCAGCACCACTAAGCTGCCACTATTGGGTACTTGAGCAAGGCCCTTAACCCTCGACTGCGCCCTGGGCACCACAGCAAAAATGGCTGCCCACTACTCTGGGTGTGTTCACGGTTTGTAGTGTGTGTGTGTTCACAACTCCTAATGTGTGTGCACTAACTTGGATGGGTTAAATGCAGAAGACAAATTCCAAGTATGGGTTACCATGCATTGGCCTTCACATGTCATTTTCATAACTGGAGGCGGAGCTTGATAAAATACCTGTCCACTTTCAATTATCTGACACTCCTAAGGATAATCCACAGCATCATGATAAATCCAGATTACAACTTAATAACATCTAAAAGAGGATAGAATCTGAAATTAAAAGTGGTTGAAATTAGTGGCCTCTGAACCTCTGTAGTAAAGATACTGTGATGCCAACTTTACTAACAACAAAATCACATAAAGAGACAAAAAATACAAAACAAGACAGAATTTCACCACAAAAACCCGAGCATATGTCAGTGGATGAAAAGAATATTTATGTTTTCTATTTATGTTTTTAACCTGTGTGCCAAGCGACAGTAAGAAACCAGCGAGGAAAAAGTCTGGTATGGTTGTTAATAATAATAATAATTAACAGCAACTAGATTTCTATATGCTCACGGAGGAAGTGAAAGTCCCCGGCTTTTATACCTCCCGTCTTTTCCCTTTCGGTGATTTTTGTAGTAGTTTATTCTCGCATTTTACTGTAGCAAAGGGTTAAAAAAAAAACCAAAACATAAAAGCTACGGCTAAAATGTACACGTTAGCACATCTTTGTACGGAACATCATATTAAAGAGAGATTTTTTTTTTAAAGGACACCCAGAAATGGTTTGCAGATACAGTTTTTAATGTATCACAACAATGAGCAACAAACATACTTGATGAACTATTTCC
>CM042539.1:6756254-6788754 GCA_023630585.1 Cranoglanis bouderius
GGACAGTGGTAGGTGCAAGATAGTCCTTTTCTCTGTCCACCTGATTCCCCAGGGTTTCTTGCACCTTCGCAATGTGCTGCTTAGAGAAGATGTGATCGCGAATAGAAAGTCTAGCTGTATACTTCACACCACATAAAGTACACTCAGGCCTCGGTCCATCAGGAGACCCTTGGCTTATCATAAATGGCTTTCCAATGTTTATTTTGAACTTCTTTTCTTTCGCACGGGCATTCTGAAACCAAACCTGCACAACACGTTTTGGCAGTCCTATTTCGTTGCCCAGCATTTCACACTCCTGCATTGTGGGAGTGCGGTAGTCGCTGAAGCAAGCCTTGAGAACTTTAAGCTGTAGGTTGCTCATTTGAGTCCTAAAACGTTTGTGTCCTTGTCTTTCTGTACCACCTTTTATAGCCTTGAAGGAATTTGCACTTCCAAATGGACTAGGTGAGCTTGGATCAGCCAAACTTGACGTTTCACTTTTATCTGCATTTTCATCCAGGTCATCGTCTCTGGAACTGAAGTACTGCTCGCTATCTTTGCCAGAGAAACTTAGTGCTGGGCTCACCATGTTGAAAGGGAATCTATCTTCAGTTATGTCAGACATTTGTGCTGCAATCATTTTATTCTCACCCAGTCTTTCCCCACCATTGGCTGTGAGGTTCTCAACCTCATTATTGGTCTCATCTCCTGTTGTTGCATCACTTATAGCTGTGTTAATTGATGAAGTCTCATCAAAATCTATTTTGTTAATATCACATGAGACTTCTGCAGAATTCATATTAAGCCCTTCGATCTCATCACTGTTTTCTGCTTTTAAGGATGAAGGGCTCAAGAAGTTTTTTAGCTGTGCCTCGGATGATTTGACTGGGGTGGAGGATGCGGCTGGAAGCTCACATTCATTTACCTCAGTCTTTGGTGGCAGTGGTGGATACTCCATGAAACTGTATTTATGTGGGCTTTCGGCTCCCTCATCCTGAAGCATCATCGGACTTGGAGGCAAACTAAAACCTGCTTGTTTAGCCTCGTGCCAATGCCGCGAGCGTATGTGGCTGTCAAGGGCCGACTTAGCCTTGAAAAGTGCTCTGCAGAAAGGGCACTTTTTATGAGTTTGGGAAGGCCCAACTGCTCTAAATTGACCTTTTCTTTCTCTGGCACGTGTATTCTGAAACCAGACTTGAACTACTCTTTTCTTCAGTCCCACTTCATGGGCAATATGATCTAACATTTTTCTTGTCGGGTTAGAATCAAGTAGGTACTTGTCATAAAGGATCTCAAGTTGCTCTGGTGTTATAGTGGTCCTCAGACGTTTGTCTCTGTGTTGGTCTTCGCTACCATTTCCACATTCTTTATCATTTGGGCCATCCTCTTTATCATCTAATTTACGTTTTAAGGAACCAGAGCCAGTAGCAGAGCCTAGGCCAGAGCTGCTCTGTGATGGTATCTGGGAAAGTGCTCCGGACAAAAGCTGACTTGTCATTAGAGGGTTATTGGGGTCAAATATCATGTAGGGCATATCCAATGGCCTTTCCAAGAACTGAGAATGCAAGAACTGGTTTTGGGCTGCAAGGAAATGCATATGCTGATGTTCCTGCCACAGTTCGACAGTCGGGAAAGCTATCTTGCATTGGTCACACTGATACTGTAACATCTGAGGAGGGATGCTATTGGTAAGTGATGAGAGTGCAATGGAGAGAGGACTGGATGGGACAGCTGCAGACTGAGGTTGGGAGTGCGGTCTTGTCATTTGTGACTGAGCCATTTTCTGTGGAGGAGGTTGAGGGGTAGAAGCTTTAGATGGTCGTGGATCGGCTACTATTTTTGCTGCTTGCAAAGGGGCATTCTCGATCTGCTTTGATTTCTCACTGGGGATCTCAGGTTTGGGTGAATTTTTTCCTATTTCAGGTCGAGGTGATGGCATTAGCGGGGAGCTGGAGCCAGAACTGCTTGCTGTGACAGTGGGTTGTTTAGTTAGCTCCGCTTGCCTCATTATGGACTGCTCATAGTTCTCTGCCATCTCCTCGGAGTGGTTTTCATCTGCACCATCATCATCTTCATCTTTGTAGCACTGCTTCTTTTGGTGTGTTATCAGGTCAAATATTCGAGGGTAAATAACATTGCATTTCTTACACTGGTACTGCATGTTGCTGGTTCGGATATAACGCTCATTTGTAAGTTCTTTCTTTTCACTGTCCTTGGTATCTGCTTGGTTTTCGTAACTCTTTCTTGCCTTTTGGCGGGCATTTTGGAACCATACCACGATCACACGTGTTGGCAGGCTGAGAACCGTAGAAAGCTGCTCAATCTCATCGTCTTTTGGGTAAGCATTTGTATCAAAGAAGTCTTGGAGGACTCTAAGTTGGTAGTCTGTAAATCGAGTTCTTGAGGATCTCTTGTTCATGGCTGAGTCAGTCTTATAGTATTCTAGTGTATTCATCTGGGATTCCATTCTGATATCCTCCAGTGTGGTCAAGGGTGGAATGCTGAAATTGTAAGGAGAGTCTTTACTTCTCTGCCTCTCTTTGAAGAGCGTGTTGCGGAACCAGTGCTTGATGACTTTCTGCGGAAGGCCGGACTTCTCTGCCATTTCTTGTATCTGATCCTCATTAGGGGAGTTGTTGATGTCAAAGTAAGCACGGAGGATTTTCAGCTGATCATCTGTGATTCTGGTGCGAGGACGCTTGAACTGGGATTGCCGCAAGAAGTTTGGATCCAGTCCCAGTTGCTGTTGACATAACTGTGTGAGGTCAGAAGATAAAGAGTCCATTGTTGGAAGCTGTAGCGCAAGCTGTGGGGGTAACCCAGGATGTTGCACGGACTGCATCATCAGTGGTGGGAAAATTGGCATGTCAAGAGTGACAGGAAGCTGCACTTGTGGAGGTGCACTGGGTGGTGGAGGTGGTGGAGGAGGGGGTGGTGGCGGAGGTGGTGGAGCTTGTAGGGGTGCCGGAGATGGTGTTGGTGCCTTTCCTACTGTAGTGGTGGCAGGAATAATGGTCGCTGGAGCTGGGGGTGCTGGAGGTGGTGGAGGTGGTGGTGGCGGAGGAGGAGTCTCTGGAGAAGGTGGATTTATGGGATAGAGCTTATCATATGCCTCTCTGTACTGCTGTGCAAACTTCTCCAGCTCCACATAGGGAAAAAACTGACCATGCACATGTTCCTGGTGGCTCTTGAGGATTAACATATTTGAGAAGAATTTTCCACACATACCACACTCTAATTTGTCATTTATTTCTTCCTCTCTGTTCTTTTTCTGGCATTTTTGTCTGTTCTCATTGTACTGAATTACCAATTCAAAACCAAAGTTTTCTAGTAAGGCCTTTGCAGCATTACCCCTGGCCCCAGAAATGATGCGTGGTGGAGGAATTAAAGGTTCAGAAAATTTAGGCTTTTTGGAATCCTTATTTTCTTTATTGTTATCAGGATCATTGACAGTATCTTGCTTTGCTTTGTTGTCTTGCTTCTCCATGTGCTCTTCCACCTCTCTGGACAGATGAATCTCAGACACAGAGATATGATTGGGCTCTGGCTTAGGCTTGTGGCTCTGCTGCTGGGCTTTTTGTTGCTGCTGTTGCATCTGAGAGGCTTGCTGTTGAGCTTGTTGCTGAGAAAGCTGAAGCTGCTGTTGGCCCAGTTGGTGCTGTTGCTGCATCTGCTGCTTTAGATCCTCAAGGAATGACCCAGTCATGCCTGGCATCCCGAATGCAGCCGAATGCAATGCCAGCTCAGGGCTGATATTAAACTCAGTGCCAGGAATATAGAAAGGGAAAAGGAACTGGGGTTGTTGGAATTGTAACAAAGCTTCTGGTGTCATTGGAAAGTGGGGGAAGAATGCTGGATTCAGGAACTGTGGCTGGAAGAAGGCGGCCTGCTGCTGAAGTTCATGTTGCAGTTGCATCTGAAGCTGCGCTGGTGACGGGGTGGACTGATGAGTTTGCTGAACAGTGACATGATCAGTAGTTTGCTTTATGTTGACTTCTTTGGTATCTACATTGTTCTCTTTGTTCGATGATACTGGTAAACTCACAGATTCTGTGTTTCCCTGACTGACTGGAACAGGGCTGTTAGATGGTACAGATCCACTTCCACTTCCACTTCCACTACTGGAACTGCTGCTCGTTTCCAGTTTGGCAGTTCGTGCTTTAGTCTGATGAAGGACAGACCTCATATGAATCTCTAGGGTTGAGCTTTGGCTATAAGCAACGTTACATATATTACATTTGTATGGTTTGTTGTCAACATTGCTGCTGGTTTCCTGGGGAACTGGACTCGAGGCTTCTTGGAGAACTTTCTTTAGCTTATGCAAGTGTGAGACAGAGTTGTAATGAACGAGCAGAATGTTCTTTTGAGTAAATGACTCCTTACACACAGTGCATTTGTATGGACGAGACGGGTCTAGAAACTTCTCCATTGTGAAATTCGGACCTTTTCTAAAAGGCAAGGTCCGCTTTGGTTCAGAACCCATCTCATCAAGCAAGGAGCTACTGTCACTTCCGGTAGGACTGGCCTTCCCTTCTTGGTCCAGCTCGTCATCTTTATCCATTTCCTGTTCTAAGGCTTGCGCCTCTTCCAGTGCTCTTGCCTCGCTCTCTGTGATATCACCATTGAGGGGTAGACTTCCACACAACTGCTGCACTTCAGCTTCACTAAGCTCAGGATGACCAGTCTCCAGGTGCTTTCTAAGGGCGAGGAATGTCCTGAAGCTGCGCTGACACAAACTGCACATCGTGGCTGCCCGAATTGCGTGGTATTGTGAATGTATCTGAAGCTTCTGCAATGTCTTGAATGCCAGGCTGCAGTGGTTGCAACGATATTTATAGACGTGGCGATCAGAGACAGAGAGCTGCTGGCGTTTTTGCAGGTCGCTCAGGTGTTCCTGCAGGGAATCTGGGCTCTTCCTGTCTTGGCCAGTGGCTTTTTTCCAATCTGGAGCCTCAGCAGCCTCTTTTGGTGGCTTGACGTCCTCATTGGCAAGCTCAAGGTCACTTTTGTCTGTGCCTGTGCTATTTTTCAAATCCTTAGAGCTGTTTCCTGTTGAGGTAAAGAAAGAGGGGATATAAGGCATATATGAGTAGCCTCGTTGAGAGATTATTGCTTTAACTTTCACAGAATGTTTTTTTTTTTTTTGCAATGTAGTGCATTTAATTATTAAAAGGCTAGATGACGGTTACCCATGGGCTTTCCAGCTGCATCAGCTGAAGAGTTCATTACAGATGGGGCTTTGTCTTGTACAGGTGCAGGTGTCAATGAATTATTTGGCATTGTAACATCTGGACCTGCCACCTGGAATAAATATCGGATAAATGCAGTGTCAGTAAAACCACACCAAAGCACTATAAAAATCATACAATCAACATAAAATAGCAAATGAACATAACTGAAGCTATTATAGGTGAATTTGTTTTATTTATATTAATTACTGGAGTATATGGTGCAGAGGAAATGTTCTGCGCAGTCACAGCAAACCCGACAGCCTTGAACAGGTTTAAATGATTTACGTACTGTCATAAGCAGTTTCTCCACGCAGTCTGGAGCCACGCTGTGGAGGTGTGTGAGATGTAGCTGCAGGTGAATCTTGTTGCTGAGGACATCCTGACACAGGGGACAGGAGATGACGGGCTGCATGGAATGCTGGGACATGATGTGCAGCTGCAGACGGTTTGCGTCCTTGCTGCTGTAATTACAGTATGGACACTGCTGCACCTGAAAGAAAACCGTTTATCAGGGCATGGTCAATATTTCACCATAATTAAGCAGATATACAGTATATCTGGCAATTTCTAGATATTCAAGAAATTTGCTTATGTCTTTAATTACCAAAACATGGTTAGAATTTCTTACTATGACTGACTCATTACATGGCATAGTATAAAGTGCGGTTTCCCACCACCTGTCTTAATGTAATCCATTTCAGAAATGACACGGAGTCCAGCAAGGCAGGCTAATGCATTATAATTTTAATTAGAAACACATATAATTTAATGTGGTACAAATGCTTATAAGCTTCAACGTGAACATAAAGACAGACCCATCAATTTAACATGGGAAGCAGTAACTCACTTGCTCACTGGTAAGCGTCTTCTCCTCGACAGATTTGGGCCTCTTGGGTGGAGTGTCGTTTTCTTTCTCCTGTTGAAGTGTACGCTTCCCCACTGCAGCATTCTCCAGAGTTTCTTTAGCCAGTGTATTACCTCCTACAAAAAAAACAAACAAAAACAAAACATCTTAAGTCACACCTCACAAAAAATAACGACCTCATCATCAAAACCTGAGGCTGAGATATTAAGCATAGCTCAGAGTGGCCGTTTAAAAAAAAAAAAAAAATCGAGTAAAGGTCTTAGAGAAGTGAGACCCAAACAAACACTGCGCCATAAATATAAAAGAACAGAATGAACCCTGTCTCATACTAATCTGCTTTATTGCTGGCACTGCGATATCAAAAAACAAAAAAAGACCATAAAAACAGGCCAAGCAATTCCAGTCATGAAGATATTCAAAATAAATGGAGAGTCACAAATGCATTATCACTGTGCTGTACGTCACGGTACCATTATCCAGGCTATTTGGGTGTATAGATTATCAAATCACCTTCCCTAGCATTACCCTAAATATCCATGCCCGACACAGAGCACTGGAGGAGGCAAAAAATGTTATTACCATTTCAGCCGAGCTCAATTCAGGAAATCAGCCCCCCAGTTGTATTTAGAGAATGCTGCACAGAGTGATAAATCTTTCATTACCCTCATCTCCAGACGCAGGCAGCGTCCCAGCCATCTCGCTCTACGCAATTTATCCCCTCCCCGAGTATGCAGAACACAAAGAAAGCCCTAGCTGCCATCTCTCTCTCTCTCTCTCTCTCTCTCTAATCTGGTCACTCTGGGCTAAATACTCTTGTGAAGCAAAGGATGCAAAAAAAAAAAAGTGCACTGATTTTAAAGGGTATATTAGTCTTCACTTTATTTGAATTTCCGTTGCATGTGCATGCAATTTAATTCTTTGCATCATGAGGTATTCTACTTATTTTATTGTAATCCTACATATCAGGAGCGTGACATATTAGCCTGTCAAGGAAAGTGACACAGGAGAGAAAAAAAACAACCCCACAAGGGCACAATACAAATTTCCAAGAGCATCAGAGAATTTTCTGCAGCCTCAAATTGCTAGGTAATCTTTTTTTTCCCCTTCTTCCTGGCTTTGATATCCCTGCAGCGTTGGGGAGGCATGTCACATACATTTCATGACAAACAGAAAACCTCATTTGCCAGGCGGGCCAATCTCATTGCCGCACTGCATCCCCTGACCTTTTTTTTTTCTCCCCTCTCTCTTCTCTGTTTATTATGAGTATTTCTAATTTTAACTTTCAATTTTCACCATCTTCCAGTCAATTTGCAACTAAATTATTTCCAGGGTGAGGAGCCGATTGCCGGACGACTGGGTGCAAACGCATTTCACGACGCGATGAGTCTTTTCCATTGATTGCCATCATACTGAATGTAAATGTATAGTCTGGGAAGGGGGTGGGGGTGGGGTAATCGGATTTTGTGCTACATGAGTGTCCATCGAAATGATTTATTTTCTTAATCAACGAACTGCTTTAATAAGCACTTCAAAACAAAATGGATACCATGTAAAGACAAAAAAAAAAAAAAAACCTCAACACTATCTGTATATATGAACATGGAGGGATAGTGAGTTGTATCATACGAGAAAAAACACAGACACACAAGTGAAATGAGATAAAATGAGGATAAATTATAAACCTTGACATTGTAGCCTTCATCTTATCTTTTTTTAAACGATAAAAATGCTTTTGTTTGCTGTGGGTGGCTAATGCATTTCAGGTCATCCTTTGCTTTCGTATTTTTATACCTCCTACTAATTGAAATAGCTTTTTTTCCCCTTTGTCTTCAAAGCAATGAAGCTGGAGATAAAATAACGGTGACATTGTTCCCATCCCCCAGTGACAAATGCATTTGAGAAGCAGGACCTTGGCTGATTAGATAAATCAAAAAGTGATTTATGACATTCAAGCTGTATGCATTATAAGAAGCAGGGCAGCCGGCCGGCCACCCATCTTTATTTACAACTGTCAGAGATCTCTACAAGGCCTCTGAAGCAGAAATCTCACCGCCCGCTTAGGTCTACCTTCTTTTAGTAGTTATAAAAAGGTATCACAGCATCATGTAGATAAATAATATGTCTCTACGCTTTTTTTTACAGCAAATGTCAATTATACAAGACCTGCTTGATGAAGGCAGCATGAATTTACTATTCAATTTCCTAGACCTCAGACCCACCAGTCTGGCTGAGGTTACAGCGCTATAAATAAGCCCAGGTCTGAGACTCTGAGTAACTTTAGTGATTTACGTAGGTACCGGGTTTAAGGTCACGAATTAAGCTTCACTTGATAACATCTGAATGTCACATTTTGAACCTCGAGGTCAGACAGTGAACCCCCTCTGCTTTACTCCTAATCCTGAGCACATCATCACGATTTCAGATGTGACATGAATGGCCATGTTGTTGAAAAGAGAACTCGTAGCTGCAGGGCTTCAATTCAATATGTTAATAAACTATTAATGCATTTTAATATAATAATTCTCAGTAATGCTCATTTCAGCAGTAATGCTTCAAATCCAAATTATACTTTTAAATATGGTTAAATATGCAACATGGTGTATTGCATGCTTTTCTTTGGCATTGCACAAGATATTAATAATAATAATAAAAAAAAGTGGTGTTATGAACAATGATTAATTTCTTTACTAATTTAAAGGGGACATGTTAGCATTAATGACAGCATTATTTTTTTTTTATATCTCTTAATGGTTACAGTCTTATTTTTGTAGCCCAGAGCCATTGCACATATTAACATCTCAGCAAAAACTTTGATCCAGATTACGAACATTTGCATGAAAAATGCTATTCGGATTATAATTAATCTGTGGTGACACTAGATTAAAATGAGGAAGTAAATTAAAATGAGGGAGATCACATGCACATATTCTAACAGCTGGATATTGTAAAGATCTCCATGATATTATTTGATATGCCAGAGAAAAAAAAAAGAAAAAAAACATACTTAGCATACAAGTTCAACAGTATAAACCCTTAAACGTGTTACACGTAAACCCTGACTGTTCCATCCACCAGTTAATGGATTAACGTCTTCATAAATCATAACGGAATCCGTTTGAGTTTTAAGTGTCGCCTTTAAAAAAAGCGCTATTTAGCCCAAACAGGCTTCGACGAAAAACACGTTTGACCTCGCCGGATCCGAGATGTTAAATGATGCCGCGTATAATACAAAGTGCAAATTCTCGCAGGCTGCCTCAGACAGGCCTGTCACAGATATATGACTAAAAGATAGATGACTAGCTAAACTAATAGGCTCTGTCCTGTTTCAGCGTTTCTTCTGCACCATTGAACCCAACATTATGTAGCTCTAGGTATGGCGTGCATGAAAAGACATCCAATGTAATATTCATGGTGACCACAGATTTCCATCTCATGCATAAAAAAAAAATAAGGCGTGTATGAATGCTTATTTGGCAAAGCAAATATAACAAAGCCTGAGGTAACAGTGCCAGATGCTAGCTCCAGGGGCTGTTCCCTGATCGCAACACAATGCTGTTTTGTACGGATTGTTGTCCTTGTTAATGTCCTACCGGTTACACAGAAATGCAGATTTGAAGTTAAAGCCTGGGACAATGATGGGTGGAGTGCTGCCTTGATGTAAAAGGAGGAAAAAAATTAAATAAGGGTTACACGGGTGCAGTAAGACGAGTGCTATCTAATCCTCACGCAAAATTAATATGTCATCAGAGGAATGGCAAGTACACTGAAGATTAATGAAAGGCGCTTAAAAATTACAAGCAACTGATTTGATTTAGAGAAGAAAAAAAAAAGAATAATAATCTCACGGGTCATTCTGTAATATTATTCCGCATCTCCGCATCTCTGCTGTCACATGGTTATGATTAAAATGGGTCAATGGGAGGCTTGTGATAGCATTCACATGCAGTCCACACATGCAGCCATTATTAGCAGGAAAAAGCCCCACGGTGGAGATGAAAGAGGCAGAGGAGCTAGAAGCCCAGGCACACTATGAGCGTTTGTGTGTGTGTGTGTGTGTGTGTGTGTGTGTGTGTGTGTGTGTGCGTGTGTGTGTGTGTGCTGAGTGTGTGTTAGTGTGTATTAACAGGGAGGGTTAGTAAGTGAGTGAGTGAGGGAGTGAGGGAGGAGGAAGGGAGGGCGCCAGAGACAAAAGACCAAAACTAAAGGTCTTACTGGAGTCTTTCTCTGTCCTCTTGCCCTCCTGGCTTTCTCTCTCGCTTGTGTCTTTGTCCTCGGCCGCAGCCACTGAGGAAGCTGGTCTCGGTCCCTCGGTGTCCTCACCTGGTTCCTCTATAAGTGAGCACACAGGAAGTGGCCGGGTTACCCACGTTATCGTGAAACCATACCGGTGTATTTCTGTGTATGAGGGCTGGATCTCTCTATCTCTCTCTCTCTCTCTCACACACACACACACACACACACACACACACACACACACACACACACACACACACACCTCTCCAGACTGTTAGCACTAGGCAGATTACAACAGTTCTCAGCTTGGCTTCCCTTCTTCCCTCCTTCCCTCCATCCTTCCTTCCCTCCCTGTGCGTGTTTAATAATTCCGTGGATCTCCGCTATGCTGCCAGTGGATTAATCTGTTTATGCTGTTAGCTGCTAGGTTGAAGCTGCGCACCTCTAATCCCTGAAAGGCCCACTGTTCCCTTTCATCCAGAGATCATTTGTCTCTCACGGCACTGATGTCACATTTTAATGAATTTTTAGCAGGCTGAGTATTGCCAGATAACCAGGCTCGCTTCTCCCGCTTCTCCTCAGCTCATTCTGCTTCCGCAATACTGCATGTCAAGAAATGAAATATATATATATATATATCATTTATTGACATGCAGTATTGTGTATATATATATATATATATATATATATATATATATATATATATATATATATATATATATATATATATATATATAAAGGAAATTGAGAAAATGGTTTGGAAGAAATTAAATAAATTAGGAAAAATAAAACAACAATTGTGAGCAACCCTCAAAACGCTGTGCTATTAGATTTTATAAACCCTTAATAACTGTATAAATTGTAAAAAAAAAAAAAAAAAAAAAAAAAAAAAAAACTGTATAAACCACGTGGAGGCTAATAGGTCACAACTGCATTTGCATACTAGCACTCGAGTCATTGTCTGGTAAGCACGGAGGCCTCGGACTCAGGCGGATATGTGATATAATTAACCCTTTCGAATCCCCCACGCAGGGCTGGCGCCGACATTTTAAGTGCAACACATTAAGTGGAAATTATATACAGCATGAAATTTTCATGGCAGATGCAGGGAGTGATTGAAAGGAGAAATTGTGCCGCACTCTAGTCCTAATGTTTTATTAATAATATTCTGACAACAGGATGAAATATCTCCTGTCACTGGTGGCAGCTGGCTGGGAAAAAAAAAAGCTATTTTGGCGATTGTGTATTCTAATTCGCAAAAAAAAAAGAAAAAAAGAAAAAAAAAGAAAACGCGACGTCTCAGTACGTGTGTTCATGTAGACTCAATATGTAGATGCTCTTATTTATGCATGTGTGTTTAGTTTATTTAGATGTACATACAGGGTATTGTTGTAGTGGTCACAAATAAAAATAAATAAAAAAAACAATATGCAATGTGCAAAAAAAAAAAACAAGACAGGTAATAAATAAATACAATGATTATAAAATAAGGGAAAAAATAATATAGATAATAATAAATAATAAAGATAATAATAAAGAACATCCGCTACTATATCCTACAAAAAAAAAAAAAAATAATCACATGCTTGCATTTCCATGCAGATGAGACTCAGTTTTAGTGGGCGACAGGAAGTCCAGTTAGAGCCGTCAATTCTCTGACTGTGACCGGACATTAGGATGGTTAATAAATAATTGGTTAAAACACACAATAATGGACACTCAAGGCCAAGCAGAAAGCCTATAGCACCTCCCTCTGACCCCACCCCTTTGTCCATCACCTCTCCTCCTCCTCCTCCTGCTTATCTCTCTGTCTCATCCCCCTCTCCTGGCTGGTCTGAGAGAGTGTGACGTTCGGATTTACTGACCCGTTCCCCCCCCAGGCTGGGAAATGAAGTGTCAAAGTGCTAGTGGAGCTACCTCGAGGGGGCATCACAATTTTGGAATGCATTAAAGAAAAGGAGCAAATTATGGAGGGGAAAAATAAATAAATAAATAAAGGACCTATCATCTGGGTCTCATCAGACAGTTTTTTCCTCGCCATCTCCTTTATTTTCTCCTTTCTTTTAATAGTGGTGTTCTGCACTTCTGCAGATTCTCTGGTATGCTGGCGTTCAAGGGCGATAGAAATTCCCAGACATGCTATCCTATACATCATGGCGGTGTGTCTGCCCTGTGCGTGACCCTGGCAATAGTTTGAGTAATCTGCATGTGTTACGGTGGTGTGTGTGTGTGTGTGTGTGTGTGTGTGTGTGTGTGTGTGTGTGTGTGCAGCAAGGTCTTCTACCTGTCAAACACTAGAGCTATGGACAGTTCTACGGCCTGCTTGCTTCCACCCACTGAACACCATAAACACCTCACACACCAAATGTGTAGCATGTACTCTCTCTCTCTCTCTCTCTCTCTCTCTCTCTCTCTCTCTCTCTCACACCCACACAAACACCAAACACAAAATCACATACACACACTATTCTAATCTCTCTGGTTAACAGCTCTAGCTGCACTGTTATAATATTCATGCATAGAAAAAAGGACGTGTGTACTGTATGTGGAGCGTCACAAATTTGCAAGCCTGCTAACTTTCATAACATTAAAGCGCACTGTTTTTCGTGTTGTGAGAGCTTAATGATGGCCAGGGAGGCCAGGCTGCTCCCTCTCTCCCTCTCTCTCTCTCTCCCCCCATGGGTGCCATAACGCCTTACTCTGGTCATTATCCGACTGGTAAAGGAGACACCCAAAAACAGCAGTGGAAACACGACGGCTTCCAAAGGCATCGGCCTCATTAATGTATGGCCTCGGCTGCAACGTACAGCACGTTCTTTATGCTTATTATGAGATGAAACAGCGAGATGTCTGCTTTTTATTGTATTAAAATATAGTCATAATACTGCTACTACTACTAATAATAATAATAATAATCATCATCATCATTATAATCATAATAATCAGAATCTTTTATTCTTCTCTGTCTTCTACTTCTTCATTGTCTTCTTCTTATTCATCTTCTTTATAATCTCTTCTCATTATTATTATTATTATTATTATTATTATTATTATTATTAATGTATAGTAAATAGTGCATCCTTAATTCTGTCCAGTGTAACTTCAAATATAATTTGCAATAACGACACGCTAAAATAACTAACGTAAATAAATTTGTGTATTTATGTTCGTTCTACGTTTTAAAAAAATGTTGTCCTAAAAGTCCCAACTGTAGATGTGTGTGTGTGTGTGTATGTGTGTGTGTGTTTTATTTTTATTTTTTTTTAAGTACAGCAAGAATTTTGTCTTTTGTTTACCTCTGGTTAAATTTATTTATGTTTTTGACAACAATAAATCACCTACAATCTTAGACATTTCAATCCAGTTCAATAATGAATCCCTTTTAACCTGTAAAATCAGGAACCAGACAAATTAAGGCCTGCTTTTGAAGCACACTGAGTGAAGGCGTTGTTTTCTGGCTTGCGGTGTGTTTACGGTTATAATTTCTCGACTGTCTCCTCCCGTTGAGGTGTGGAGGCTAATTTTCACTCCACACATTTTAGGTCTGAGCCCCTGTGGCCTCTGTGATGTCACATTCTTTCCCCTTGTGGTTTTCATTTGGCCCCTGTGTTTTAAAGGAATCTTTGAAACCCTACACCGTGCACCACTTTGTCAGGGGCCAGTTGTAATACTTTCAGGATAATAACCTTTACTGACTTGTTGCTGCGCCACTCCCCCACCCCTTTTTCTCCCAAATGCTTTTTTCCCCCCTCTCCTCCTTCTCTTTTTCCAAATTTCGCCGTATTTAACAAGCATTTAGATCTTAACCAGATGCCGTTAATGTACCATGTCTAAAATACTAAACATCAACGCGGAGAGTGGGCTAAGTCTTCATGTTACTGCTGCTGCTACTAAGCCTGGGAGAGGAGCACATACACACACACATACACACACACACACACACACACAAACACACACACACAAGAAGCAACAGGAATTGCTAAGGAGGTGTCCAAGCAGCTGTGCATTCTTCTATATTATATGGCTTTTGCAGAAAGATGGAACTTTCCTCTGTAATAGTTTCAAATCCTAATTTTGAGATTAGACTTTTAGATAAGAGTTTCTTGTACTTTGTGCAATTTTATGACAAACAGGCCACTTGTAAAAACATTACTCAGCCTTATAGCATGGAAGCACGGATAATGACCGTTCTCCGGTGCTCATCTGGAGAAATCCGGAGTGCCACTCTTAAACAAAAGTGAAAGTATAATGATGGTATCTTATTGTAGAGTTCAAGTGGTCATAAGTCCTCTGTAGTCTGGCCTACACAAACACACGGCAGAATTACCAGCCCTCTGGGTCGGGGGTTTGGGGTGAATCAGCGTGAGTACAAAGCCGGAGTCTTCCTCGCACGCTGAGAGGAGGCATGACGTCATTGCGCTCTGGGACACATATTGAGCCCATCTGGCTTTGACTTTAAAGACTGAACTACCGAAGGTTACGAGGACGCTCTCTGCTAGAGGTTTAGAATAATAACTGTTATGAAAATGTCTTACTGAGAAGAGGAAAAAAAATGCAGATGCCATTTTGTTGCTGTCAATAGGTTTGTTTTTTTTAAAACTTATTAAAGGATCGCGTCAAAACAAACTTGAGGAAAACGCTCGGATCAGCACTCGCACGATCGGCAATTATTGCCATGTGAGGTACTCTCTCACTCGCTCTCTCTCTCACTCTCTCTCTCTGTCACCGTCCTCTCGTCGAAATAGATGATGCATCTGGAACTATTATTTCGTTTTCCACCTGTCATATACAAGTACACATAATAAAGATTAAAGCGATCCGTTTTGCTGCACTACCAGAAAACTCAGCTCGCTTTCACCAACATTAATGATTCTTAATAGAGAGGACTGTGGTGCTGTCTTAAAAATTCAACTTTATTATTATTTTTAAATCACTTTTTTCAACTCTTTTCAAATCTAAGAAAACATGAATTTAATCATTCAAAAAAAAAAAAAAAGTGTCCACCGTCGCAGGCAACAATATTTCCTTTTTTTTCTTCCTTTTTTTTTTTACCAGGTTTCATTGTTGAAAGGCAATACTGTATATGTGTGTGTATATATATGTATATATATATATATATATATATATATATATATATATATATATATATATATATATAGTGGGGGGAAAAAGTATTTGATCCCCTGCTGATTTTGTACGTTTGCCCACTGACAAAGAAGTGATCAGTCTATAATTTTAATGGTAGGTGTATTTTAACAGTGAGAGACAGAATAACAACAAAAAAATCCAGAAAAACGCATTTCAAAAAAGTTATAAATTGATTTGCATTTTAATGAGGGAAATAAGTATTTGATCCCCTATCAATCAGCAAGATTTCTGGCTCCCAGGTGTCTTTTACACAGGTAATGAGCTGAGATTAGGAGCACTCTCTTAAAGGGAGTGCTCCTAATCTCAGTTTGTTACCTGTAAAAAGACGCCTGTCCACAGAAGCAATCAATCAATCAGATTCCAAACTCTCCACCATGGCCAAGACCAAAGAGCTGTCCAAGCATGTCAGGGACAAGATTGTAGACCTACACAAGGCTGGAATGGGCTACAAGACCATCGCCAAGCAGCTTGGTGAGAAGGAGACAACAGTTGGTGTGATTATTCGCAAATGGAAGAAACTGTCAGTCTCCCTCAGTCTGGGGCTCCATGCAAGATCTCACCTCGTGGAGTTTCAATGATCATGAGAATGGTGAGGAATCAGCCCAGAACTACACGGGAGGATCTTGTTAATGATCTCAAGGCAGCTGGGACCATAGTCACCAAGAAAACAATTGGTAACACACTACGCCATGAAGGACTGAAATCCTGCAGCGCCCGCAAGGTCCCCCTGCTCAAGAAAGCACATGTACAGGCCCATCTGAAGTTTGCCTGAATGATTCAGAGGAGAACTGGGTGAAAGTGGTGTGGTCAGATCTCTTTGGCATCAACTCAACTCGCCGTGTTTGGAGGAGGAGGAATACTGCCTATGACCCCAAGTCATAACACCATCCCCACCGTCAAACATGGAGGTGGGAACATTATGCTTTGGGTGTGTTTTTCTGCTAAGGGGACAGGACAACTGCACCGCATCAAAGGGACGATGGACGGGGCCATGTACCGTCAAATCTTGGGTGAGAACCTCCTTCCCTCAGCCAGGGCATTGAAAATGACCTTAATGACTTGGAGAGGATCTGCAAAGAGGAGTGGGACAAAATCCCTCCTGAGATGTGTGCAAACCTGGTGGCCAACTACAAGAAACGTCTGACCTCTGTGATTATCAACAAGGGTTTTGCCACCAAGTACTAAGTCGAAGGGGTCAAATACTTATTTCCCTCATTAAAATGCAAATCAATTTATAACTTTTTTGAAATGCGTTTTTCTGGATTTTTTTGTTGTTATTCTGTCTCTCACTGTTAAAATACACCTACCATTAAAATCATAGACTGATCATTTCTTTGTCAGTGGGCAAACGTACAAAATCAGCAGGGGATCAAATACTTTCCCCAACACTGTATATATATATATATATATATATATATATATATATATATATATATATATATATATATATATATATATATATAAAAAAATATAAATATAATAATTCTGTTCAGTCTATAATTTGGGTAAAAGCCGGGTAAAAACCTCAACAGTCAATAGATTTCAATATATTCAGAATAATAAATAAAGAACGAGAGAACTGATTCATACATTAACGCAAAAATATATATATAAATAAATAAATAAATATAAAACATTTTAATGATGATATTTCAAGATAAAGTGTAGTTATACTGGGCTGTTTTCTAAGTACTGTAGATTTTTTATTAATGCTTTAAGTGATATATTGATCTGAATCATGCATGTAGGTTGTTGTGAAGAAAATTTTATTTTTTAAAGTCTTTTACCTTACGCACATATCTGTAAATGTGGCACAATCATCAATCTTCAAAGCATTTAACACACCCGGATGTTAGACAGTGCTTGTGTTTTGCCGAGCTGTACACACACACACACACACACACACACACACACACACACACACACACACACACACACACACACACACACACACAGGACATGAGCAGGCGGTGCAGGCAGACTCGCTGCACTATTTGAAAATAATTTAAACAGATTCCTGCTCCCTCCTCCCTTCCCTCCCTCCCTCCATTCCTCGTCTTTTATTATTCTCCGTCCAATATTTATTCAAGACATGATTATAAACATCTGCCCTGGGTAGCTGTTTCATCTGCACAGGAGCCAAAAGGCCTGGAAATTTCACACACGGCCGCCAACGTGACCCCAGCTCCAACAGAGCACATGGCTTTTTTTTTTTTTTTTTTTTTAAATCCTTTTCTCCTCCCTGTTTCTATTTTTTTCCACTCCCTCTCCTGCTCACTGCTTGGCTTCCTGTCTGTGACTTCTAAAAAGCACTGGAGGCCAGGGTTAATGGCCTTTCCAATCTCTGTGATAAGAATTCATTTTGTTCTATTACCAGCAGTTATCGGAGGAGGCTGCAGCATCACTTCAGCCGAGGGTTCAATCAATGGGAGGACCTAATGAAGTAACCAGCTGTAGCTCCATTTCCCTGCTCAGCTCTATCAGACAAATAAGACCTATCTGTCACCCATCTGTAGGCCTGCTCTGGGAACTGAGAAACCAGCAGCCCAATGTGGACACACACACACACACACACACACACACACACACACACACACACACACACACACACACACACACAGATTCTGACACTGCTGTCAGAAACACACCTTATTCTAAGAGCAGTCTTAGAGTGCACTAAAAAAAGGTTCATTACTGCTACTTCTCTTCAAAGGTTTGGAAGTTTGTACCTTTTCTTCTTCTTCTTTAAATTAAAAACACTGTTTTATTATTTTTTTCCCCCTAACGATACGACTAACTAAACCCGAATAATACAAACCACATGCTAAAATGTGTGGTTTGTTTTACATGGTATATTTTAAGACAAAAGCAATATGTTATTAAATTATACTGTAATTATGTATACTTTGTACAGTCATTTTAAACGATTATAATCACCGCTTTCCAAATATATCGAGACATTCTGGATATTCATTTCATCATAACGTGGTTCGTGATTGCTCTGCAGTCTCGTCAGTCATTCTGAAATAACGTACAGTGTTGTACATCACTCTGGACATGTCTAATATTTCATATTTCTTTTTTTTATGGCTTCCTCAAATGAGTTGAAGTCTGAGATGTTACACGATGCTTGCATCATTTTATATATTTCACATACCAATCCACAACAAAATGGATTTTATATTATTGAGGATATTGATTTCAATCTGTTGAACAATGACAAGTGTAATTTATGTGATACTGACTTAATTAGGACGGTCCTACATTTTTTATACCACGGTGCTGTCGGATTCTCGATTCTGATTGGTCAGAAGGTGTTATGTTAATGCGCTCGTTCTAATATGTTATCGTTTCAATATTAACAGTTCATTCACAGGTACAGCGAACGCGCCACATGAACAGAGACGTAACATTACATTTGTGGAACGAGTCTCCAGTGTCAGCGCTTTGAGGTGAAGCTGTAACTTTACGTTTTCCGACATCTTCAGGACAGAGGAGTTTTTATTTAGCTGCACTTTAAAAAAAAATCTTATTAACTACAGATGAAGGGACGACTGTTTATAGTTTCCATAATGTTCTGTGGATGTTCCACAACATTAAACATAACTATAAATGGATAAAAAAAATAATTACTCGTTGCAAATTGCTGTGGTATAATAGGAATAAAACACTTAAAGATGTGCTGTTATTAGAAAATAATCAACTTAGGGCTGGTAACAGTAACTCTGCTTCATCACACCACCCCATTACTGATTATTTTCCTATTACAGCAAGTGTTTAATTTCAGCTCCTGGTATGAAACTGAGCCTTAAAAAATAAACAAACAACAACAACAAAAAAAACAAGCTCCTGTAATAATCATTCCCATAAGCAGGTACATGGAGTTATTTTCACTCAAATTCTGCAGGTCATTGCAGTGGTTATAACGGCTACTTCAGCAGCTGCCATGACAGTAGATGTGGTTTTGGTTGTAACCGCTACGCTGAACAAGCTTCACACACACTCACACACACAGAACTAAGGTTCAGTGAGTTCATGCTGTCTAAGTTCAGACCAGCTTTGATTCGAATTTACATGAGGGTAAAAAAAAAATTACAAGCCCAGAAGTAATTAGACTTCTTGGGCCCCGAATCAAACCAAATTCACAAACGTGGAGTTTATAATGTCTGGAAGAGATTCAGGAAAAGAGGAGGAAAAAGGGTTAGAAGGACAGGACTCTGTCCCGTTGCTAACTGCAGGGAAATGGCATCTGTGTACGGAAACAAACGAGCGCATTCGCTTCTCTTCAACCTCCACCGAAACATGCACAAAAAAAAAAAGTCTATTTCATTACGGTCTAAACAATGTCATATGGCTCTCCGTGGCTCTAATAGACCCTGACAAAGGAGTACAAGCAGACATATGCTTTAAATAAATAAGATTAAGCTGATAGGCAGAGGCCACGGACAATGTTCGCTGTTCTCACTCCGCCTTCCTCTCGCTCTTTGTCTTCTCCTCATTTGTCTAACATGGATCGAGGAGCAGAAATAAGTGCAGATGGACTGCATCCAGCTGCTTAAAGATATAAAGCATCAACGTAACTCGGACAAAAAGGAGAGGGACTTATAAGAAATTAATGAGCGCTGTAGTAGTCATGCTATATTGATTATTACCTATTAAACCACATCAATATCACATTTCTCTGTCGAGTGCTGGGACACATAATGCAATTAACATCTACTACATGACTTGTTTTAAAAGATATATGTCTTAGGAAAAACAGTGAAATCCCCTCTTGGGCACTTTGGCACCGACTGTCAATTATTTCCATTTACAACACGCTAATTGTGGGTTATTGATTGCGTTTTAACAAAGTTGTTACAAAAAAGAGGAGTAATGGAGCAAGGGTTGGGGCGGGGTATGCCGGGTGGGCGACGTAGCCGCAATTTGAGTGGATCGATATTTAAATGACTCCCTTCATTGATTTAAAATTAACTTTCAATTAAGACATCCGCTGGACTTTTAACTGCAACACTTATCCATTGAGTGTAAAATAAGGCAACGTTTTATTGATACCGTTAAACAGCAGTGGCCATTCTGCCATCGATTCGGTCATTTGTGCTGGCATTGGTATGCAGCAGGGTCTAACTCTTCCTCGCTAACGGTCTCTCTGTCTTTGCCTTAAATAAATATATAAGCCCAGGATACATCTCGCAGGATAGAGACGAGGAGATTAACCTTTATCCGAGCTGAGTCGAAGGCACGTTATCTGCAGAACTGTCCGGCTCAGTAATTACACATCCTCTGTGTTTGTAGGCAATCGACTAAAAAAATAAAATAAATCCAACCAAAAAAATAATAATAATAATAAAAAACTGTGCTGTGTCGGCAGTCCAGAGAGGTGAGAACGAGCTCCCCATTGACCTAATCAGGTAACACACACCTTTTGTTTTGGGGAGCTCATTGATGGATGAAATCTTTATCTGTATTATTGATCAGCTGGGTCTCTAAACTGTCTATCTTGGCTACTGGAATCTCTAACGAGATTGCCAACTAGAGTATATCAGTTAACATTTAATCAATGACATCTTAAGACACGGGCGCTTTAAAAAGGCAGTGTGTTTTCCTCCTGCTCACAACGATTAGAGAGGATTGCTCCGAACGGATCAGCCACCTTCGGTGCACAGAGACCAGTAAAGGCCACTGGCCTTTTAAAGCAGGCGTGTTGATATGTGTAAACACCTGCAGGGCATGGATAAAAAATAAAAATTTTTAAAAAATTTAAAAAACAGGAAAACGAGCAAATGCAAACTGCTTCTTCTTATGTACTGCAAAACTTCGGTTCATATTTAAAATATGGATGTTAAATACCACGTTATGAAGACTCTAACCACAGACGACAGCATGTCTGACGTATAATCCGCATACAGGCCATATTCCTATATAATTCCCTGCCTCCTTGGGTGCAATGAGGTGTCAGCAAGTCAAGCATGCAATCCATTAGATTCCTGTTTGGATCGTCTGTTGTTTATGCAGCGTCCACACGCTCCCCCTTTCCCTCTCTCTTTCATTTCCCTTTCTCCTGGCCCAATTAAACCCCGTGTTCGTCACAGTGGCCTCGGCGGCTGCCACTCACGCTCAGACCGCAGCGCCTCTGGCCACTACAATCATTACCTATTCATTTGCTTGCCTAAGCTGTCCCTTGGAGGAAAGCGCGAGTGGGGCTAATTATGTAAAACATTAGTAAAGCCAAAGCCTGCAATTTCCCAACTCTTCCTCCTTTCTCTGACACTCAGTCATGGCTTTGACAAACATTCAAAGTCCTCAATGAGGAAGCATGCTGAGGAATGGGAAGTCTATCATTTATTCCGTATAGTTTCTTAAGCATTCTTTAAACAGTGCTACGTAAGGAATAAGACAGGATTGGTACGACTCCAGAGTTGATTAGTTTCCTATAACAGCACATCCGGAAGTGTTTTACTCCTCTTATACCACAGCAATTTGCCAACACTACACACAACACCATTTTTATTTATTATATACTTTTAATCCTTTTACGGTTACATTTATTTTTTGTAGAAATGTCCGTGAAACAAGTTCTTGTTATCAAATTCCTCTCTTTTATGATACAGCTTTTGTCACGTTACCGAGAAACCGCATAGCGTAAACTCCTCTGTCCTGAAGATGTTGGAAAACTTAAAGTTTTAAAGTTACAGCTTTACCTCTGGCTGTTACAAAACGCTGACACTGGAGACTCCTTCCATAAACGTTAAATAAAAATTATTATTAGGTATAAATTACGTGGAGCGCCCTCAATACAAGCACCTTACAATGGGCGGTTTAGAAAACGAAAAAAAACCCCACATCACACCACATGACCTTTTTGTGAAAACGTCATGACAGCTTTAATCAGGGCGGTGTTTAATTTAAGAATAACACACAATCTCTTCCTCATTTGCATTTGGCACAATTACAGGGAGATGATAGCACTGGCACTGGTGCGGAGAGAGAGAGAGAGAGAGAGAGAGAGAGAGAGAGAGAGAGAGAGAGAGAGAGAGAGAGAGAGTGAGAGTGACGTGTCCTCGTCCGGGTTCGTCCCTGCGCCTCCAAATAAAGGCACTCGAGTGTGAATGTGACGCCGGAGACCTCTTTCCCCCAACATCTAATCACACAACACAATCATTTGGCATATATTATGACAGTAGCAATTACACAAAGGTGCGTGACACCATTATTGCCATTTGCTGGGGAGATGATTATGCTAATAGAGAGATGTATGGCAGGTGGCACACACACTGGCAGCTGCCAGCCTGTCTGGCTTCCTGCTCTCTCTCTCTCTCTCTCTCTCTCTCTCTCTCTCTCTCTCTCTCTCACAGACACACACTCCCTCAGCCGACCTAACAATACGAACACTTAAATCCAGCCAGTCCCAAGATATGTAATTAGGCTTTACTTAGATTTTGAAATTCCTGAGGACTTCAAAAGGGTTAAAATGGGAAGAGGAGTGTGTCATGCATCTGTCCAGATGCTGATATAGTAGTGATGAGTTTTTTCATGCTGGTGGCTGCTTTAGAAATTTCATCAGCGATCCAACAGGCACATAAAACGCAGCTGCCTCCGAGTGTGTGAGGCATTCATTAATGTTCATCACTACCTGCGCCTGCAATTACACCGTCTGCTACAGACTGCGGCACTTAGACGAGGGAGAAGCTCGATTTCAAACGCGCTTGCTTCACGTTTCCGACTTAATTAGCTTTGTTGGGAAAATAGCGATGTTGAAGTGGGGAACTTAAACGCCTCTAGGTTTTAATAAGCAGTGAAGTGGGGCATGCGTAACGCAGAAAAGGGGTTTGTGATGAGCCAATAGGAGATGATGCATAGGTATCGGAGAACGCGGCAGGGATTTTCTGTGTCCTAACAACCAGGAGTGTCCGGGACATTAGCCGAATGTAATCGAAGACATGGCCGGGCTTCAGTGGCTTCACACGTTTTTAATTCTTTTGTCCGTGCTTCAATGAAAAGGGAACCCCTGTCTCAATTTTCCCAGCATCCACTCTGATGGGGGAAGCCCTCTCCTCACCTCTGCATGGAGTCTGCCTCTACATGAAAGCCCTGGAGATCCCTGCCAACAAAAATCAATGTATGGACGTTCAGAGCAGTTTTCAAGGTTTTGTAAGACAAATCTTCGGAGCATGAGCTGGTTTAGTGCTATTGAGCCGGGCTTCGATCAGCCGGCCCGGGTGAATAATGCGAAGGGGCTTGCTCACTTTACCAGCTCTTGAAAATGAAAACCAGAGCATCCGTTTAACAAACGCAACCAGAGCAACTTGCGATAAGCTCTCTTAATCTAACGTCTCATCTGGGGCTGATCTGGAGTGATCAGCTATGCCCATAACAAAGCTCACTGTATCTCCTGCACATTCTTTTGCTAATTAGTAAAGAGCTGAGATTAACTATTAAAAGGGAGCCTATTGTCTGAAATCGTCATGGGAGCTGGAATTGAGACGTCACATGCCTGCCATGATGAGCTAATGAATTAAATCAATAACGGGTCCGTGTACGATGTTTTATAACCCGAGTTACAAGACAAATCCAGCACAAACAGAATTACAGGCATACGCGATAATTAAAATAATGCAACTTGACGTACTTTATAAAGACAGCTCTTGGTGTGTCTTAGGGGAGACATGGCACATATACAATCCCTGTCTGTTGGAGCCAGCTCATTTTTCGAGGTAATTAACTTTGCCATTGTTTTTTGAGGCAATTAAAGAAACATCAGTTCTTATCAGTGTGCAAGCGGTTTGAAGTGTATTCTCTGTGTTTCTGGTGTGTGCCGGCTTTCTCTTGGCTGAAGCTTGTGAAGATAGCGTGTTCGTGTTTCGAGAAAGATAAAAGGCACAATTCAGGGTCTATCTATGAGTGTGTGCGTGTGCGTGTGTGTGTGTGTTTAAGTAGGAGATGGACTGACAGAGAGAGAGAGAGAGAGAGAGAGAGAGAGAGAGAGAGAGAGAGAGAGAGAGAGAGAGAGAGAGAGAGAGAGAGAGTGAGAGAGAAAGGATTCAATTTCAGATCGCTGATTATTTCACCATCTCCTCCTTTTTCCATGCATGCCTAAAATCTTGAGAATCTCCTCCAAGTAAGTCGGTCCACTCTACCTTCTTTCCAAACACCCATTACACCCTCTTACTTCTCCAGTGCTTCCTGAAGAGTGCCATCTCCCCAAGCTTAAATAGCAGAAAATTGCATTGCTTTTCCTCAGCCCATCTCCTCCATTTCTATTAACCTGCGGGAGAACAAAAAGCACGGGCCTGCTGGTGTGTGAGACCGGCTGATGGGCTGCTGATGGGCTGCTGATGGACCAGGACAAGAGTTACTTCCTGTTCTTCCTGGTACTGCCGGCTCATTCACAGAAGGACTAGTGGCCATCATTTTGACCCTTAGAAACAAGAAATCTTATGACTCACAAGCCTCTTTAAAGTGAGAATTTAATGGCTGTTATTCTAGATGGGGTTAAGTATGAACACAAGCCAAGGCTGATGTGGTTATCTATTACTTCTGAAATGCGTCATTCATGAGTGTTCAGTCTTCACTCTTCAGCAGACTCTGAGAATGATGGACTTGTCGCCATTCCTGTCTTGTCATTGGTTTATTTCCTGAATGTGTACGTCTTTTCTAAACGATGTCCTCATTTTCCTTTTGTCTCATTATAATTGTTATGGATCACACTTATGTACTGTCGCCTTTATGTGTATTGGGACATAGAGAATGATATTTAAAATGGCCTTAGTAAAGAATACACTGAGGACACGTCACATCCTGGGTGTTCATGGGATGTGTGAATGTGTGCGTCCTGGTACAGCACCATTTAAAAGCTTCACGTTTAAATCGGGTAAAGGTAGGATGATTATAACGTGGGTTTGGAACACAGCCTTAGAAATCCATCTGCTGATTTTCTATTATAAGAAAAGAAAAACTCGCATGCATAGGCGGAATATTTTCATTTTTACGCTCTAGCCGGTGACAAGGCGATGATATAGAAGAGGCCGCTCCAATAACATGACCGGGCCTTGTGTAAATTTACAGTGATGGCAGAGAAAGAACAGGCCTCTCTCGAATCCCTCCCCACCTCCCTCCTCTTTCTGGTTCTTTTTGTACAGAGTTATTATAGGAAGATAAAAGCAACAGCAGTGTTGTGACATGAGTCCCTGTTAGCATTGGGCTGGAAAGAGGCAAGATGAAAGAATGTTCTCGTGAAATGATGATTGCTCACACGGCCCTGATTTCTCCTGGCTTTAATCTCCTGGAGCACTCAGAATTTTCCTCTGTGCCATGCTGGGCCAGCCCGACCGAGCAGACCCGGGACCCAAAGCTTTAAGACAACAGAACGCACTTAGCCAAGGAGTGAGCATCTTCATCTGCTCCGTAAACAATGCACCTTTCTGCCTTTTTATTAAGCATGGAGCCCTGTGATGGTTCTCTTGCACTGATGAAGATTGGTTTCTTAAGGAATTGGAGAGGTGATTAAACTGACAGGGTTGCAGGGTCCTGACGTACGTTTATTAAGACAAGTGAATTCCCTTATTAAGCGCCGTCTTTCTGTATTTCTTCCACTATGGCCGCCAAGGGGAAGGGAATGCAAAATAACAACGTCATGGGCATGAAAAAAAGAATCTCAGTGAAATACCTATTTCTGAAGTGAGAGGCGATTTGGTAATGAACCTTTCAATTCACTCCCGGGATAATGCATTCTGACTGGTGCATTAATTACTCGGTAACATCCCATCAAAATGCAAATGCGGTACTTGACCCACGAGAGTGTCATGCTGCTGGTTAACTCACAGAGTTTCTGTACAAAACGCCTGTTCTCTTTTATCAAACCGGGCACAGTTTCAACATCGGGCAAGAGAGGGGGGCATGTGGTTCTGCCAGTGTTTGACATCCATCCCCTCAACACCTAAGTTGACACTCCTAATTGTGGCACTTGGAGATGGTGTAGCTCTCAGATGGAATATTTCCCCTCTGCCACACCATGATCTGACAAGCTAAAGACACTGCAGTAATAGCCTTCTGCAGGGGCAGGGACACAAGGACAGAGAGAGGAAGTCCCAACGTTCAGGGCTTCAGTTTAGAGGAAAAGAAATCCACCGGCTGTCAATTTGTGAATGCAATGTGAACTACAACGCAATCAGGGTGGAACCGAATATCTGAGAGTGAACGTATGGCACGCATATGAGAGGATATGCAGCATTAAACTGTATTCAAGAATAAAGTCAAGGAACATGGAGCTGATAGAATTGACACTTTGTAGAAAACAAGATCTGTGTTTACCGAAATGCCAAAAGTGACCTGAATGAGAAAGAATAATTTTGGTAAGACCATCATTTGGTGTCCCTTAAAACACACCTCTTGCCGATAATTTAAATAAAATAAAAGTTTGTGAGAAAGGCTATGTTTCAACCTCCACCTTTATTCCTATTATTTGTACAACACCTACCCAAGAGACTTTACTACATGGGGGGGTCATGGCTATCTAGCACAAACCCAACCAGCTCAAGTTCTTACAGTTCTCCCCACTTTTTACAGTTCTTTAAAGGCTCCTTGTGTCATTTAGTTGAGGGTGTGGTCTGCCCTCGTGAACAATGCGTTAAAAATACACCAATGAATGGTGCTGCGTAAAAAAAAACGCTCCATTGTCCATTAAAATTAAACCTACACCAGGCACTGAAAGCTTGTTGGAACACACTGTGATACAACAACACATCCACCAATAGGAGATGGTCTGGAGTGAGTAATCAGTCCTTTACATCTATGTTTAGCAAGATGGAGGAGA
The DNA here is from genome assembly GCA_023630585.1 of Cranoglanis bouderius. NCBI lineage: Eukaryota > Metazoa > Chordata > Actinopteri > Siluriformes > Cranoglanididae > Cranoglanis > Cranoglanis bouderius. The sequence continues at coordinate 6,783,523 of CM042539.1, forward strand.
AACAAATTGTAAAAACTGTACCATTACAATCCAACTCTCCAAATCTACACTCTTGGAAAATTGGGATCTTCAAGGGCTCTCAAACATTTTGGAAAAACAAAATCACAGACCCTTTGTTAGAGAATTATTTATTTATTTATTTATTTATTTTTTACAAACAAGCTGTTTAAAAAAATTTGACACATTAATTGTGTACAAAAAAAGGGTTCATTTGATAATTAAGGGTTCTTATCTTGGGAAAAAAAAGGTTCTACTTAGAACCTCTTCTCAGGCACACGCTCTGTTTTAGGACTCTGTTGTAGAAGGACAATCGAGGAATCCTCTACTCTTTCACTGAGTATAACAGGAAAAAGCTTTGATCTATAGTCACAAAAAAAAAAAAAAAAATTCTGACAAATATCAAAAAAGTCCTTGTACAAGCATCCTTCGTAACATATTCTTTTGCGCATTTATCTCCTAGAAGATTTTCTATTAGTTTCACTGTATGCTTTAAGATGAATAACTGAATAATAAGCAGAGAGTTTAAGAAGTTAAATATGCAGGTTGAGAGGATCTGAATAAAACAGCAGTGTGTTGCTACACTTTGTAAAGGGAGTGTATTATTAATAGTGGGCAGGTCATGCCCTAAAATAAGAAATAATTCTTTGTTATTGGCTTGGAGTAGGCTACCCTCAAGTGCAAAGTGTTTTGTTTTTCCTCTGTAAAGGATAATACAGCTAAAACACATATTATGGCAGTGTTCCTAACCTCGCTCTTATTCATAAATGAACGCTGGAGACCTGGAGGGAACCCTTATATCAGGTATGCTTGGTTAAGATCTCGAGAGCTAAAGTGGGTCTCTGGAAATAAAGACAGAAACGAGCTCTTGATCGTGCTGTAATGCTGCTGCTGTTGTGTTGTGAATGTTTCTTTACACTATACATTATGCAAATTCCTCCTGCACACCTAGACACAGCGGGATAATAATCAACAACCCCATTCACTAATCACCGAGTTTAACACGGCATGCTGTCAGCTCAGCCGGGTGTCTCCCATGTGTATGTGTGAGACACGCTTAATTCAGATCAGACGTAATAACAGACTGAAGTAAAACCACTCCTGCCCAGATGGAGTCTTGCAGAGGACGCAGACACACATGCATCTCCTTCATACAAGCTGAAAAGGTTTCACTCTGGTTACAGTGTTAACACTAGCAGTCCCTACTGTACGCCTGGCTAATCGTGTGTCTTTAATGCAGTCTGACATGATGGAATCCTGCAGGAATCATCAGCTCCTGCTCCAGGAACTCTCTGATAGCACCACGCCGCCTTGATCGCACTCGCCTTTTATTTAAAACAGCACCAATCCTGGACCAACTCCTTTTCATTTACATACATTAGCAGAGTTCAAACGCTCCACAAGCCATGAGAGAGTTCCCCGGATAACTTCAGAATCCGTCCGCAAAATGGCTCCCTACAACGCAAGCAACTTGGAAAAAGACAAAAAGGGGAGGGGTGTATGAGTAATTTCATTAGTCTGTCTTTTTATCCATTTAAATTATTATATTTATCCGTTTATTAGGAACTGGAAAGTGGCTAGCATTAGCTGCTGTTCATATCGATGGGGGTTTCCTCACTCATGACTCACGTCAATGAGGAAGTACAGGTGCTGGATGGCATCTTTGGTTCACACAAATAATAACTTGAAATTGTGCTGTAAAAACTGCACTGTGATGGTTAAGTTCCCCCAAAACACCAAACGGACGCTAGAAAAATATCTCCTGTATCAGAACAAACACACAGAAACCTCAACATCGCGTGGAAATAATATGAGGAATGAGGAAACGTTGGATTTTAACATAATGGATTGTATACCACTTTAAACAGATGCACTAAGTGAACATGACGACTGTATTAAGTTGAGATTCCCAGCTGTATTAACTCTGAACCCGGGTTAAGCTGCAAAGCTCCGAATGGTTAGCGACAATAAGGCAAGGCTAGGGATAATCAATACCAGCTATCAATCCTACACTTTGCTCTGATGGATGAGGACAAGAGCCAGGATGAGGATAAGCGAAAATGAGAAACACAGCCCGTGCCAGAATGACATGAAATGAAAGAAATCTGTTCGTCAAAAGGCACTGAATCGGTGCAGGCAATTTAACCTGGTGCATTCGCAGCGAAAATAAATAAGCAGGTAAAAATATAATGCTTCCTGAGGCCCCGTGCATCGAGTGCAAGGTCAGTGGAGTGAAGGAGGGAGGGAGAGAGAGAGAGGGAGGGAGGGAGGGAGGAAGGAAGAAAGGATGGTGTGATGGTCGGAGTCAGGACTAATTACTCGCAGGCACAGCAGTGGAAGAGGGGGTCACTAACTTTAGCCTGACACCTGAACGCCACAGCCATCAGCGGCCCCCGAGCCTAATCGCGAGTGATAGGACTTGGGCTGTGCGATCTGGGAGAGATGATAGCTAATGACAGCGGTGTTGGGTACACACACATCACACACATCATGCTACCAGTCAGCAGTGTCCATGCGGAAATCCGTCCATATCATCACACGTTCATATTAACACCACTCCGGACTTGTAGCGCTTTAGGCAATCGCTTAATTGTCGCCCGGTGTTGCCTGTCTTTGTGTTCGACGCGCTTTGACAATGGCTTGTCTCTTTTAATGCCTTCTGACAGTTAGCATTCTACTATCTGCCGTGGTTAGTGTCAATGGTGGCGCTGCACAATTAAAATGCTGCGACACAACTGGCTTGTCTGAATTAAGTCCAGATCAGTGCTGCTGCTATTGCTAATTCCTAAACTCTTAACACTCGACCCGCTTCGAATCATCACTATTAGCACTTACACCTTCCCCGGTCATGTGATCTGTGCTTTAAACCATCTATCCTCCTTTTGACACCAGCTCACTATTCACTCACTAAGCTCGGCTTATTGTTATTGTTCGCCCCCAGAACAAAAAAAGGATATGCCCCCCCCCCCCCCCCCCCCCCCCCAATATGCGTAAATAGAGGCTGCCATTGCACTGCAGCTGCAGTTGCTTCTAAAGGTATCACGTTCCCACATGTCTGAAAGAGCCGCTTTAGAAATTCGCTACCTGCTCTTCAACAACTACAAAGGCATGGACGGAAGGGAGGGGGGAGAGAAAAAAAATCAAATACCTTTTTCATGGGTGGAATTAATACGCATTAGTATGCAAAGGAAAGCATCCTGAGGATCCAAAGGAGAGCTTTGTATCACAAATAAGCGTAAATGGCTGCAGTCAGGTATGTTAATGTGGATAATCATTGCAATTTCTGCAAATTATAACTGTCAGTGGGCACAAACAGACTATGAAAACATGAGGTAACAATTTAGCTTTTGTACTGCGCCGTTTCCAAAAGTGGGATCTCGCTGAAAAGCAAAACAGGCTAAAAAGCAAGACTCAGCCCTGAAACATGGCTTTTTTTTTTTTTTATAAAAATAGTTTAAGGCTGGCCATTTTCAAAAATAATTTTGGACTTTCTGCACACAAAAACCACAGAGTAATTATAATACAGTTGGGCAGGAGGATTATTCAGAAATGACTCAATCTTGAATCCGAGCCATCTCAGACTTTCTGGTAAGTTTTGCAAAAAAAAAAAAAAAAATCTAAAATAAAAAATTGACCTTATGATATGAAAAATGATTCAACTATTGGGTATTGTCTCCGTTTAATGATACAGTAATATAAACTGTTGGCCAGCGACAGCTCTCCTGGGACAATTTATGTCCCTGGAATCAAAGCCTGTCTTGGCACATAGAGCTCATGCCAATCGTTTCCACTTTCCCATGGCCCTATTTCTAGAAAAGGGAGCGAGAAACTTGTTTAGCCTTTTGAGGACCCATCTAACATGGTGTTATCGACATTATTAATGGCTCGAAGCCAACTAGAATACATCGCTATGCCACAGCGTGTTCCTGTTCCCAAATGCGATCCTCTCGAGATGCTCAGATGAGTAAAAAAGCAGTGGCTGGAGTGTTTGTAGCTTCAGGAGGGCTTGTGGCTCGGTGCAAAGTGCCCTCAGGTAAAACAGTGGGACGTATAGGGGTAGTGAAGAAAGTCAGAAGCCCTGCGCTCTCCTCTAATCACAGCGGCCACTGTTCCTCCCGCTTTGTGTGAGGAATCAAAGGAAAATGGATGCCCTTGCATTAGTACATCACCCATGGCTAACAGAATGATGAGACCGATTTGGCTGTATGTCATATCTTACACTCCGCTGCCTTCCCATTTCGGTCTATGTAATGGCTGCAAATTATGGTTCCAGACCCTGGAAAACACCGTCTGGGGAGATGAACTTGAAATCTTGAAAAGTAACTGCTGTAATTGCCTGTGTGGCCCATCGGTTAAAAAAAAAAAAAAAAAAAAAAAAAAAAAAAAAAAAAAAAAAATTCAAAACCATTAAAATGAAATCCGTGTCGTTGGATTGAAATGCAGAAAAGAAAAATGAGTGAATAAAGAATCAGCCACAGAAGAAGCAAATTAGAGACTTTAAGAAGGGACGGTTTCAGAGACTGGAACTAAATCAGCGTTCACGCTGTAGCTATGGAAACCAAAGTCACTAAGCAACTCTAATGCTACGGTGGAGCGGAGTTTGGGTGTTTCTGTGATTAAGTTGACTTACTTTGGGTCTCTGGTGTCCTTAAAAGCAGAGTGTAACATACAGAACATTCAGGAAAAATATCACATTAAGAAAGTGTCTTAAAGTGACTACATTTCTCTGAACTCATTGAAGGAATTCTGTCGTTATCTGGTGTAAATAAAATTCTAATTCGGCGTTTTTGCCGTAGTGCCGCGGGCTACGGCGGCAGGAAGCGTATGCAGTGCAGCTCGGTTTTTCTTTCCTTGCTTAAAGTCCCTTTTCTTTCCACATATGCTCACACACAGATGAGAAACACATCACATCACCCCATTAATGTGTGTTGTTGCCCTACAGCTGCTATGTAAATGGTCTTCAGTCCAGCGCTGCTAAATTGGCCTGGTTTTGGAAAGCTCCTGAAGCATTATCACTCAGAAACGAAAGGCTTTCAGAGCTGCAGCATTTAAAGACTCGTTCATCTCCGAAGTCAGCCCCGGCCCTTTGTCTATAAGCATAAGCGTGAGCCAAACAAAGGCGTCCCTCTTCTTTCTCCTGTTCTAATATGGGGGGCACTGTGATGGCTGAGGAGGGGGGCAGAATCTAAGGGGTGGAGGGGGCTCTTAGAAATAATTACCTCCATAAGATATCAT
>CM042539.1:6793754-6811254 GCA_023630585.1 Cranoglanis bouderius
TGGAACATGTTCAAGAGAAAGTTCTTGGGAAGAAGAGAAGCACCCAAATTATAGACTGAAAGTAACTTATTCAATGAAGACAAATCAAATGTAAGTAAATTATACCAAGGTCCGTAATGGTCTTGTTTCATTAGCATGGATGCTAGTTAACCACATTTTGTGTATTTGCTAATTCTGCATTAAAAACTGACATCGTTACGGTTAAATGCATGTTTTCATTGATTCAATTAAAAAAAAAAATAATAATAATAATAATTTTTAAGAGTTACAAGCTCTAAATGGGTTTACCCAGCTAGCAACATCTTTACTACCACCCATGTTCTTCTGTCAACCTTAGTAGCTAGCTCGTGAGCGAACTGCTAGCAAACTAGCTCGCATTCGTCATGGATCAACACGAGTCGGATTTCAGTATCCGAGTCTCGATTTGCAGTAACATGCTGGCAGATTCCCCATCATCCTCTAATCATTTGCATATCGGACCTGATTGGTCCAAATCTGTTTTATGTCTCAATTTCATACACAACTACTGAGTGTGTTATAAATATAAAATATTAAATTTAGACTCACACAACAACAATAATATATATAATACAATTCAATTCAATTCATCATCACTATAATCAGAGTGGTGTGTTAAGCATTTAAACATCACATATTTGAAGTCTATATGTTAGATCGTGCTATATGTACAGCTTTAGCCTCATATTAGCAGGCTGCTAAACCCAAGTGGCCTCTCTCTCTCTCTCGCTCTCTCTCTCTGTCTCTCTCTCTCTCTCTCTCATGCTCCCTCAGGCCCTGCTATGTGTGTGCGTTTGTGTACACTAACCCACAAGACCTCGGTCACCGCCATGTTGCTGACGTTTAAGGACTGGGCTTACAGGGGCAAGCCGCACACACACACACACACACACATACACACACACACACACACACACACACACACACACACACACACACACACACACACACACACACACACACACACACACACACACACACACACACCAAATGCTCACACAACAACAATGTGCACTTGGGTTTCATAAAAGCTAAGAGGAAATCCTGTGCCACTTTCTCATGCTAATTCAGCTACTGTTTACAGCTATTAGCCTGCAGCTCAGCGCCTCATTTCTCTCTCCATTATGGCGTCCGGTGGGTCATCTGGTTAGAGTAAACGGAACGGCCTCCCTCCTCACTCAACCTCTCGTACAAGACTAATGGGATTCTTCTCTTTAAGCGTCAACACACACACACACACACAGGTAGCTAGGACTTCCTAAGCTTGTTAATTTAGACAAGGGTCTCAAATGGGAGACTGAGCACAGAGGGGGAGACGTTGCAAAAAAAAAAAAAAAAAAAAAAAAAAGCGTAGGAGTATTTAAAACCTCAGCTTTGTGTGCACAATCCGAACTGTCCAGCGTTGCATATTGTTCTTTGAAGCCCCGATGTGTGGCGAGCGGTGGGGTTCCTGCATTCACCACTGCCTGCCAATTGTGGGCCTTTAATTTAGGCTGAAGTTTTGCATTAAAATTGTGCAGAGTTGCACCATGCAAGGCTAAGGCTTTCACGCAGAATGGTAACCCTGCCACCCACCAACAGCACGACACACTCACACACATATATACAAAACACACCCTTACTTACCCCCCCCCCACCCGAACAGAAGCCCATCCCCCAGTGCTATTCCCCAGGCAAGCCAAGCATATCAAGTGTGCCTACAGTACTCGCAGGCTAATGAACAATGCACAAAAACAAAAGCGAGAGCGAGGCCTCCATTATCTGATCTTCCGCTGGAACACAAAACGGGCCTTCTCTCAAACTGGGAGGAAGTGCCAGCCAGCCTGCAGGTGTGAGCTCCCTAAAAGAAAAGCCTTTGACTAAATAGATTCTTTGACTGTCAGAGATTAGAGTCATGGCACCAGTGGTAACACACATCTTTTTTCTTTCTTTTTTTTATTTTTTTTTAAACTTGCTAGTATTTTCTCACGGGTCTGCTGGACCGCTCTCGGTGCGGGGGCTCTACACGGCCATTGAAATGTCCTAAGTTTTAATTAAGTTGAAGTTGCCACAAGAAAGCTTTTTTGGCCCGGATTCAGGATCATTAATTACGGCTATCTTTGTTTCTTTTCTTAAAGCCAGGGCACCTCCCCGGGCGACTAACCCCGGAGGTTACTTGTTTCGGCCTCCCTGCGTGTCTCGAACCCTAAAACAGAGTCCAGGCCATCGGAGCAGGCACATAAAGCTTTCAGAAAGGCCTCTCACTTAATGTTACGAGCTCCACACTTCTCTCCTTAAGTCACGGATGCACAGAAGTGTTCGTCTTGTATGAAGAAATGCACAATTGCCTGCAACAAACTGCATATACGACTGTATATGCAGAATTGTAGGATTTCGTTCCTGTTGTTTGCTCTTATGAAACCTCATTTATACATCAATTTTGGCCAAACGCAATCTCAAAGCAATTAAAACTCCTCTCTATGTTCTCTGAAACCAGTTGTCTGGACAACCTTTGAATGATTAATTGATTTTCAATAGCACAAATAGCACACTGAAACATTCCGGCTCAGGTCTATTAAAATGGTTTCTGAGAAAACAGCGAAATAATTTCCCTCTGCATGACCGAGCCATATTACGATTAATAACTATCGCTGATAAACAACCATTAGCTTGGGGTTTGTTAGCTGGCTATTGTATGAGGTCCACTCATCCTCCTGTCGCCGTATTTTACCCCACTTTAGCAGCCTCAATTACTGGGTAATATAAAGTAGATTTGCATCGCATGTGAACGGGGTCGACCACAGAGCTTAAATTATTCTTGCACACAGTTATTGCTGAGTATCCGTTTTCATGGACCTAATAAAACACAATACAACCGGACTTGTCAAATGGTTTAAAGTATCACACAGAAACAAACTGTCTACAATTTTAGAAAACATTAATATATTCAAGTATATTCCAAATCAGCAAATTCCTGGTTGTTTTCTCAAGGCCTATATTGAAATATGGTATTTTTCTTTTCCCTTTTATAGAACCCTTTGGCATGCGCCCAAGGTGATCTGAACCTCAAGCTCGGAGATTTCTGATTTATGAGGTTTAAACTTACCAGGCTTGGGGGAACGGTTATACGCAGCCTGCAGAAATCAAAATGTTTGTGGCATCGTGTAACATATTCTACCCCCCCTCAACCGACATCCAGCACACTCCCTAAATGTCAGGAAACCGCTGGCAAAAGAGAGGAGTCCTATTTATAAAAGAATTCAGTCTAACCTTATTGAGGAGGTGTGTTAAGAGTGCCAGAAGAACAAAAGCAGAAAAACGACGCCAGCAGATAAATCTTTTCAAAAAGCCTTTTCTTGAGCACTTGGGGAATAAGCAGAACTCTGAAATCGGTCCAAGTGTTGTTGGTGGCAAAAAGGCTCATCAAGGACAATATGGGGCACACTTGTGTCTTTGATGGATAATTGTTCCGGATTAGCATTTGGCAAACAACCAAGAGCCGAAACTCATCGGGGACCAATCATTTTCGCTAACGCCTCGTCTCAGGGCATCCCTCATCATGCCAGCGTGCCAGGGGCACAGACGTGGGGATTCCCAAAGCGGGTGGTCCAAGGGGCGTACCCCTCTCCCTCGGCCTAATCAGGCATCCATCTGACAGCGCAGAGGGGGATCACAGCACAGTGCCAGGCTGCCAAAACAATGCAAATCAAGGCACCAGGGACCCCTCTTCACCTGTCAAACGGAGCCCCAATTCCCATGGAGCGTGTTTATTCACTCCCCCTGCAACCTGACAAGGGGACTTATTTATTTATGCTGACTTCAATGATTACAAAACACCTCCTCTCGCCCCTTCATGTTCGGCCTGTCTCCTGATGACAGTAGGAGTTTCCGCTGTGACAAACCAGACTCATTAGCAGCGCTCAGAAACAAGGTGGGTTTTGCATCTGTGTTAATTCAGCCAGTTCTGACTCGCTCGCATAGAATGGGAAGGAAAGAGAGAATCAGTTCATCCCTAACCAAAGACAAATTAGAGCATTTTGTGCAAACATGTCTTTTTTCCCCCTGTCATTAACCATAAAAAACACGCCTAATGAACACGTACCTAAAATTAGCTGTGGCATAATTGCCCCGGAGCCACGTAACCACCGCAACTATTTCCTAATAACATGGTGTGGTGAAATGAAAACTGTATCTGTATCTAAATGCATCAGCATTTTCTGCCTTCACACTTTCCTTCATCCCCTAAAGATCCCCTTTGAGAAGGAGCGGTGTTACACTAAAAGGTCCAAAAAAAGGACAAGCAACAAAAGCTGGTTTTCTTCCTCAAAGCATTTTAAACACATACCAGCCTCACTTGGATGCCAGCCAGATATACCATTCCATCAATACTGACACCCTGCAAACACATGTTACCAGTAAGCGCCTGAAGAAATAAATGAAATGCTATATCATAGACGCTGTTGGCAACCTGACCGAGATTCTTGAGCGAGAGGTATGCCTGCCCCTGCATTCCATTTCCGAGCTCTTTCACAAGGCCACTGTCTTCTCTGCGGAAAGCATGCAACGGCTCTGAAAAAGCGCCTCGTTCGGCCCTTTGCTCTCCCCCGGCCTATACAAATCCGAAGGAATGTATCAAAGGGCTCCAAATTGCCTGCGCTATTTGTTTTTTCTTCCTTTGCAAAATCCATCAGGGATGTCACATGTAATTGTGGCTTTGGGTATTCAGGCCAAGGCAGGGCCTTATTGCTGAGCAGCTTAGAGGTCGTGTAACAATAATAATCATCCTCACAAATGGAGGCCAAAAAGTGTAAGCAAATTAGCACAATGAGTCTTTCTGTGGCGTGAGATTTCTCCAGAGAAGTGATAGAGGAGTGCAGGACACACCTACTGGTCTCTCTGAAAATGACCAGTCCATAACTATATCCATCCATAATATGTTATTTAAGTAGTCCAGGCTTTGGGCTAGGTATGAGCTAACGTGCAAGGCTAATCCAGAATAGTGATGGACAGGACTATTGTAAAAATGCTTTCACATGACTAACAGAGGAACCCATGCAAGTAGATCTTCCTAGAGACCTTTCCCAGTTGATTTTTTCCATCTCACACATGCATTTCACATTATATTGTATTATATTACATTACATTATATTACATTACATTGCATGTTCTATTTATTACATTATTTCCATTGTGTCCATGTGCACATGTATGTGCATGTGTTCTACTCTCCTATCTGCCAAAAGACCAGACAGTGAGAAATGTCTTTTAACGATTTTAAAACGCTGATTGATCTGCGGCGCGATATTTCATCGATTGCTGTTAGCGCTGATTCTCGCTCACTGGCTCCTGCAGTAAATACAGCTGTGGGCTTTGGGAACGAAGCATCCAACGACTTCACACATACCTCACCAGCAGTAATAGTGCACGCTGGGGAGACGGAGAGGGAAATGTTTTCACAGGGAGCTAATGTTGTTGATCTGGTATGTGTCATTAGGCCTGAGATAGTGGGTATGAAGTAGGATCTCTTTCGCTTGCTTCGTGAACATGCGGAATTTACTTCGTGCGGAGGAAAATGAACGAGGAAATGAAGAATATGCAAAAGCTCAGGTCACTGTGGACTGAGCCAGAGACTGTGCCATGATTACAACTGTCACACACTGGCCTTCTGTGTATGAGGACTAAAAGACTGGCATGCAGTGGTCACATGCTTGAGAAAAGACTGTCTTCTGCACACACTCAGGTCAGGAGGTCCATTCTGGACTAGCATGAACTTCGAGACAACGACTCCTAGTACGAAATGAGAAAGAATGGCACTGATGGTATCTCAGAATGTTCCTGAGAATCATTTTCCACATAATGCTTATCTATGCATTATGTACTGTACATTTCTAAAGCAAAATCCCCAAAACTACGTATTATAGAAATCAAATTTAAATTAAACCGCTAAGAATAATGTACTGGAATCCCCTTTCACGTGTAAGTACGAGCGTTCGGGAATTGCATCTGCATATCACCTCCTGCCTCAATAGTTGATATGGAAGATTAAGGACCGGTGCTTAATCTTCGCTCGCTAATCCTTCCCACAGCAAACGCAGACACGAGTGTTCGTCTGCTCTTCAAATTGCCTTAAAAGAAAGCAAACTGGCGATGAAAATGGAGGTGTATTTATATTACGGTGATTTAAAATCTGTCGCCTGGACACTTATTTCCCATTAAATCCACTGACCTCACCATTACCCTTAAAAGCTTTGCTTGTCTTCGGCAGGAAGTGAAGAAGTCCAGAGGCTCCAGCGCCTGTGCACTTCAGCCTTTTCTTTCCATGATTTAATTCATCATCAAGTTCAGCCAGATCAACATAGCATGGACCTGACCTTCTCAGCTAGCTCAGTTGGAATTGGAAAGGGCTAATTATTGGGCTAAACTCGAATGGGAACAAGGATGCTCCATAATGCCTGCTTGACCACATAGAAATATAAATACAATGAAGATGGCTTTGGTATTCAATATTCTTAACCTGGTAAACCTGTTACGTCTATGTTAATATAAATACATTATGAATTAAAAATGGGTCAAAAGGTCACATGGTATCTTTATTTTCTTTCATGCCTACATGAGCGGTCAGCTTTAAAGCTCGCGTATTACAGGTCTTCGTTTATTAATCCGGAGTAGGATTACTCAGGTCAGGGTCACAGTGGTTTAATTTAGGCTACTAGTTTATTTATTTTTCAGGAAATAGAATCAACTAAATCCATCCATCCATCCATCCATCCATCCCTTTTCCATACCCCTTATCCTACACAGGGTCGCGGGGAGCCTGAAGCCTATCCCAGGGAACTCGAGGAACATGCCGGAAGACATGCCATCCCATCGCAGGGCACAATCGCACACACACTCACACACTACGGATAATTTGGAAATGCCAATCAGCCTACAACGCGTGTCTTTGGACTGGGGGAGGAAACCGGAGTACCCAGAGGAAACCCTCAAAGCACAGGGAGAACATGCAAACTCTGTGCGCACAGGGCGGAGGCGGTATTCGAACGAAGGCAAACGTTTACAAGGCAAACGTGCTAACCACTAAGCCTAAATAAAAGCAAACTAAATTTGTTAGAAAAATATAGTGGGCAGGTACAAAAAAAAAAAGTCAACAGATCTGTACTTGAGACTGATTAGGAACTGGAGTGATGTAGCTGAGGTTGAGGAACTGTCAAAGCCAGAATTCACACACCATGATGGCATTTCTACAGCTGGGTAAACACTTCAGGTTTAAATCTGAATATTTGGAAAACCAAACGGATACAGATATTGCCATTGTGTCACACCACTTTTCTATGTATTTAAACTACTGTAAAATAAAGCTGTGATGCGTAAGAGCTCTTAACTTTTGTGTGTAACCCTGAGTCATTATAGAAGTACAGGACTCTTGTGTGCAAACGCTGACTTTCCTCCACCTTGTATATCTGATAAGCTTGTGACCGAGCCCCGCCCAGGACTGTGCGCTTCTTCCTATTCATGCTTCTAAACACTGAAGCCTTTCATATCCCATCTGCCTTCAACAACAGCACGGAGGTGGCTCCCTGATTTGCAACCTATTAGAGCAAGCGAAGGCGCGGGGGGGGGTGAAAAGAGTGGCAAGCAGGAGCATCAGGATCAGGAGGGGGAACACATTTAAAGAGCTCTTTTTCCTCCTTTACTCCTCTCAGCCCTCAACGAGAGTAGCTCTTAAGGCAGAGCTTTGCATATTGCGCTAAGAAAGCTACAGGAGACAAGCCTTTGAGGGCAACTGCTTTTAACCCTGCCTTTCTCAAGAGAGCCTAAGCAAATAGCACACAGACCAACAAGAACACACACACATACACACTCATGAATATACTCAGGGAAGGCAGAAACGAGGATCTCCTAAGTCACGAAGTAAGCCGATACAACCGGAAGTGTCCAATAGCAGTTTATACAGCCATTACACGCAAAGGGGGACATTGTTTTTTTTGTTTTTTCTTTCCCATTAAAAAGCTTTAGTCCACATACCAAAGTCCACTCAACATACCACAGACCACTTTGAAGATTACTGAAACGTTTTCCTTTGTTCCTCACCAACGAACGACAGAAACAAGCCAGCGTTCTGTCCTACCTTCAAGATTCCTTAATACAAATCAACCCAAATCGATCCTTTTAGTCATTGATAAGAAGTTCATCAGCTTGTTGTGGTGGCTAAATGGTTAGCTAGCTTGCTTTCATTTCTTGCTACAAGGGCAGGTCGTGTTATTTTATTTTACAGAGATTACTGGGTTAAAAGGGGGTAAATATGTCACACATGTCACGTTATTGTTCGTTATTTTAAGTAATGTAATCTGAAATCAGAAGATGTTCAGAAGCATGCAAATGTCACAGCGTTTAAATGGAAAATTACAGAATGTCTGAAGTGTTTGCGACTGATGGTCTATGCATGAAATGACCACAATATGAAGTAACAAGGCAAGAAAAGGGTCAGTTAGGTTTAAAGCCAGACTTTCTGGTGCTAAACCACATCCCACCTCTGACTATTTAAACTTCCCAATAAAATTCAGTTCAATTCATGAACGAAGCTTCATTAGGCATTCTGTATTCCCATCCCAACCCCGATATTTCAACAGGTTAATTTAACAAAATTCATGAACGTAATCCCAAACAAGTGAGCGGGACTTCTATCGAGTATATTTCAAAGCATTAAGGATTACTAGTAGCGGTCTAATCCTGCTGAACCTAAGGGAGGTAAATCGTATTGTGTTGGAAATCCTGGCTGGGGAAGAACAGGAGGCTAAATGGGTTCTTTGCTCTGTAATCGAATATCACACACTACTCATCTATTCAGCGAGCACCTAATGTTTAAAACCAATTACTGGAGGTATGCTGTCTGGCTATTTGGGCACGGTAATGTATGCAAAAACTGTCACCCATGACTGTTGTTCTGCTTTGACTATACTGTCTCCGGCCATGGAGTTATTAAATGTTATCAATAAATATTGATCTGTATATTGATCACATTCACACTCTTTCAGTTCCATTCAATAAGCGAATGGCTTCATTGTGGGTTGAGTTTTTCCACACACACACACACACACACACACACACACACATACTAAACTGAACCAGAAGCAGGAGCTCGTGGGAATTGGTGATGTGCAGACATACGTTTATCTTCCAATAATACTTTCCAGGCAGGAGTCCTACATTTGCGCCCACCTCTGTGTCTGGAGACTTAAAACAAAGCTAATTACCTTTTCTATTTTTTTTTTTTTTTTTTTTTAACCAAGAGTATCATATTATTGCAATCCAACTCCTTTCAGCACCGACCTTATCAGCGCTTGATGAGTCATCCTTTGTTAAGCTGGCTCTCAAATCCCAGGAGAACTGAACAGGGTGGGGGAAGGATGAAAAAAAAAAAAACACAAAAAACCCCAAAAAACGAACTTCTGCCACTCTTTGTTTTGAGGCAGTGTGACGCTCCTTTTTTGGATGTAACCGCTACCCCCACCCCCCACCCCACCCCACCCACCCCCACCACATTTCATCCTCCGTTCCTCCACCCCCTGCTGCTGCTCCCATACCTGTCAGCCTCAATAGCCTTCACAGTGGCTGCACACAGACAAATGGGCTGACCTGGCCAGCCTGGATGACCCCCGGGCCAGCAGGAAGATCACGTCTGGTTATTAATATCAGAGCATTCTCAAATGGGGGAACATAGTACGAGAAACGAGAAGAGAGAGAGAGAGAGAGAGAGAGAGAGAGAGAGAGAGAGAGAGAGAGGTGGAGTGGGCTTCAGTTAAGTGCTGAGTCCCTAGTGTTGTCACTCAGCACCCGCTGGAGCTCGAGCGTGGAGATGACCATCTGCTTTCGTGGTGTAGACGAGAAGATGAGAAAAAAAAGGGAGGGAAATAACAGAAATTCCTATTCCTATTAATATCTATGAGGATTATTAACAGAGGCAGCAAGGCCTGGTCAAAGCCCTTGGCTTTGTGTTTTCGCAGCCGCACTCGTCTGTCTTTATGCTTTAATTATAACCTCCTCCCCCTCTCCACGCACCCTCCCTCTGACAGATTCCCATTGTAATCCCGGCGCAGGTGAAAGATGAGAGCGTTTGAATAATCTGGTCGCTCCAGCGGGCAGGAGGAAGAGGGAGGGCACACGTGTGTTTATGCATGCAGAAATAATCACGCCTTGATCCAACTCTGCGTGGATATAAGCTAGTGTCCTTTCGTGCTTTTCCAAAAAGACAGCGGTATAAAACCACACTGACAAAAAAAATCGATCATCATTTCGCTATTGACAGGCTGTCAAAAGATGAAGTAGTCATTGAAAAGGCTGGCTTTTACACCACTAATGCAGGTCTGTAGGTTGTGATGACGCGTTACAGGTCTTCCGTCCTCACACTATACACCATGAACTATGACTTTTTATGCAAATACGTTCGACTCCATCTCTTCCTCGTTGTGGAATCGCATGAGCTGAAATGACAGTCCAATAATTACAGCCGCATATATATGGGACATTTGATTTTCAAATGAGAGGAACGTGGGCTTGACCTTCAGTAATGAGTGTGGTATAACAGCGTGAACTTCATAACGTGCCTATCAATTGGTGGCCATCTTGAATTTTTCTTCTTCTTTTTTTTTTTTAAATGAGGTTAAAAAAAATATGGGAAAGGATATACTGCCCTTGTAGCAGAAAAAAACACTGGAAGAGAAAATGTAAAAAATAAAAAAAAGAGTATGAGGGGGGAAAAAAAACAGTGTCTGATAAATATGAAATTTCTCCGATTTCTCCATCTCCTTTTTTTCACCCTCTGCGCCCCTCCTTCCTGCTCGCCCTTTCTCTCTCTCTCTCGCTCTCTCCTCTTTTAATTTCCCCTCTCATTTCCCTGCCCCGACCAATGATGTTGCCATCCGTATCATGGATAATGAGATGGGCTATCTGCTGCTCCCCGGGGACAGGACTGTGGAGAGCCAGTGCCCCTCTCCACCAAGAAAAGATGAGCAGTGTATGTGCCAGGGTCCCGGTGGTCTTGGAAATGAAAGAGAGAGAGAGACAGAGACAGAGAGAGAGAGAGAGAGAGAGAGAGAGAGAGAGAGAGAGAGAGAGAGAGGGAAGTGTGGAGTGAAGTGTTGAGGAAGAGGAGGTGGAGGAGGTGATGAAGGAGAAACAGAAGACAAATACAAATATGGAAATAATGTAGTGGGCTCCAGGCAGACACAGCATTCTGCTTCACTGATGACGAATTGGCTGCGACTGTTGTAATCAAGCACTTTATAACTCCTGGCTGGTGGACTGGGATGCACACATACTGGACATCCAGATCCAAGAGAGA
Source organism: Cranoglanis bouderius (assembly GCA_023630585.1). Classification (NCBI taxonomy): domain Eukaryota; kingdom Metazoa; phylum Chordata; class Actinopteri; order Siluriformes; family Cranoglanididae; genus Cranoglanis; species Cranoglanis bouderius. The sequence goes on from CM042539.1 coordinate 6,805,093, forward strand.
GAGAGAGAGAGAGAGAGAGAGAGAGAGAGAGAGAGAGAGAGAGAGAGAGAGAGAGGCCCAGCTGATGAACAGGTGCAGTTTGGTATTTGAGTTTCCCTGCTCACACTCTGACTCCGACACACTGACCATGAACATTCTTGGCTCTAAATGACCCAAATGCCCAGTGCAAATCCTCTCTTTGGAGAAACACACATTTCCTGCCATTTACTAACCGAGCGTTACGCTGCCTTTCAGTGCTCATGACAGATTTATACCGTCCCACATCTGCATTTATTTCAGTGTTTATTATTAATAATTATATCATGAGTATATATCATTATTATAGGCTAAATCCAAACACAGTAACACAGATTCGTGTTTGGGTATGGCAGTGTTTAATAGCCTATGAGAATCCAAAGCCGTTTTTTGTTTGTTGTATTTATCTGACCTTCTGCAAATATAATTTAATTCCTTTATGCAGAAACGTCACCGAATCCTTTCGGAGATATACAGACGCAAAAATAAAACTGCGGGTTTTTTTTTTTTTTCATTTCTATCTCCAGTCATTTCTTAGCCATGAACATATTTAGTATTCCAGGTCCATATGGAAATGTCGTCTATGCTTTGTTCTTTTCTGAGCCTGACCAAACTACCCAATCCCATGTGCCTTTCACCTTTAAACATAAAAAGAGAGGTGTTTTTCTGGTCAAATAAAGAAGTCTCTATTTTTTTAAGCTTTACTACCATATGTCTATGAGTGAAATATTCTCATTTCTGCCAAACACATTAAAGGCTGCATCTGTAAAACAGATTTCCCCCTCCTGGCATTAAAAAAAAGAAAAAAGGAAAAAAAAATAAAGAGGCAGGCAATGGTACAGGACGAACGGACACTGCTTTCGCTCTGTACATTTAAAAAAAGCTGAATGAATACTTAAAAATCACTTTCATGTCTTTTCGTGCTAGGCCTCTCTCCTGAATCATCTCCTCTTGAAATAAAGCTTTGATTAGATTACTTCATTATTTCCTTTTCTTTCTTGTTCGGACTTTCAAATGTCAAAGAAAGAGTAGGCTTTGTCATGCTGCTGCTGGATTTACCGACACGTGAACGCAAAACAATGGCACCATTTTAATCCCTACAACAGCCACCTGCTATTTTCATTCTGTGTCACTATAAAGGAATGGGTTAAAAAAAACAAAAAACAAAACTATTACTGACCACGTCATGCTCAGATTCATTATTTTAAAAACATCACTATAAATTATATTTCACTACCAGATACCACATATAAGTGTTTCAGCTTTATCAGGATTGGTGGAATCGTCATATGACGCCTGTTTAATTATATTTAATGCTGATGATTAAAAAAAAAAAAAAAAACTCCATGAAGCCAGCAGTGACCTACTCTCATGTACACAAGTGTGCAAACAATCTGCACCCACAGCCATGTCTATGCATGCAGCAACAACCACATGCTATTGAGCTCATGACTAAGCTAGGCCTTTCTCACCTCCTAATCTTCGGTCTACTTGTCTTCCTACATGATCTCCAATGCTCTTTGTTGCCATGGAATCCTTTTTTGTTTGCTTAGAGAATTAGTGCAGCCCTTATGAAAAAAAAAAATGAAAAAAAAAAAAAAGGGGGGGGGGGGGGGTGAAGAAAAAAAAGTTTTAAACTGCTAAGGATTTCAAAACATTCCCATGGACAAGGTTTTTAATGCCAGGCCTCAAAATTCCACATGCGATTCTTTCAGGGCTTCATTTGGCTCATGCTGACTTCACTCGTCAGAGGATTTGCTCTTTGTTGCTCAGTAACTAACGCCACATCACTAACACTGAGTGAATGCATGAAGAAAGTGAGTCTTCTCTTTCTCTCTCTCTCTCTCTTTTTTTTTTACGGTGCAGGCTTATGGATAAATGAATATTCTTGGAAAGGCCTCTTTGTGTATTTCTCTTTTTCGGTGTACCCTGTTAAAAGGCCCCTCGGAGACGCTTTCGTTCTGAGGCAGGGTAATAAAATCGTATTTCATTATTACTATTACAGACCTGCCAATTCTGTGCGCAGTCTAGCCATTGTCAGTCGCTAAATTAACTTTTTCTAAATATACAGCCAAAGGGGGTTTGGCTTATGCCAAAAGTGACTAAGGCTGGTCGATAGATCCTCATTACGTTAATATGGTTTATCCAGAGAAGTCCACTAATGAGTCTGGGACGCAGTATAGGTCTATGATTTCAGGATATCAGTATTATTGTTTCAGGCAATCACACCAGGCCAGTAAGTCAACACCCAAAAGCACTTAAGCACAGGATGATACTACAATGACCACCTCTAACCGTGCGCTGTGGATCGTCTATCCTATATTTTGCCAGGAGAATACTATCCAAATTATTCATACAGCTTTTCGAAAGACAACCAACATCCACTGAAAATAATCACAACCCAGAGAGAGAGGGAGAGACTTTTCAGTGCACCTTCCCACAACTACTCATCTTCTTAAGTCACCTCCTGAGAGCTTCCCTCACTCCGAGGTGACAAGGCAGATTTAAAAAAAAAAACAAAAAAAAACATTTTAGTAAAGTAAGGATTCAGAGAACCAAATATCAGCCCAGCTCACTGCTCCATATTGATATTTCTGACATGAAACTCAATTAAGTTTGATTTTCGAAAGGCATCATGTAAATAGGCTGACTGGTACGTCCCTGGCCTGGGGCGTCTTTACAGGAAAGGGAGAGGGGAAGACTGGGAAAGAGTGATGGTAGAGGGGTAAATCAAATTTACAGCTCGCTTAATGACATTTGACATCATAAAAACAAAGGTGCTGGAAAACAAATAGCCCGTATTTACCTGCGCTCGACCACAGGCACTGAATCAGCGCTCTGTCTCAGGCCACTGCACTAGCCACTGTCCATTTACCTCAGCTACATTATGAGGTGTAATGGAGAAGGATAATGTACATACTCTGGTTTACATTTAGCAAATCAGCCTACGGCATAGAGTGTGGGTTGGATAAAGCATGCGCACACTCACACACTCACACAGGAACTCGCTCAGACACACACACACACACACACACACACACACACACACAGACACACATGCACACAGAGATTAGAAAGATATCAGATCAGTAAAGCTCGGGGTGAAAAGGCCCTGACCTTGTAGAGCTTGAGCGCTGCCTCGTGCCTCTGGTTGGTGGTGTGTAGCCGCAGCTTCTCCACACTGTTGCTGTAGTAGTCGCAGGCGTTGCACTTCAGGTGCACAGGATTGCCGATGGCGATGCACTTGAGGCGCCACTGGTTGGCCTTGCCTCCTTCTTTGATGTGGGCCACCAGCTGGTACTTCTGCATGTGCTTATCAGTTTTGCAGTGGAGCTGGAAGTTGGCCTTGAGCTGCGTGTTGTAGTTGCACAGCTTGCACTGGTACACGTCGCCCATCACAGCCCTCCACTCGTCTTCTGGGAGCAGGCGCTCGGCCGCCACATGGGCGTTCAGAGTCTCCAGGCTGTCCGTGGTGAATTTGTTGCACACAGCACACTGGAAAAGTTTCAGCAGTGGGTCGTTGATGCAAGGCGACAGCTCTCCGGCGGAGAGGATGGACAAGTCCTCGGCCATTAGCTGACCACTCGCGAGACGCAGCTCTGACGGTAGCTCATTATTTACTGCAGGGAAGGACAGAGGGGTAGATGTGGACAAAGGTTGATGTTTTTAGAGAAATTGGAGTAGGGCACCCACACAAAAGGATTTGCTAAAATAAAACCTTGGTGAGGAGTAGTGGACTGTATAAAGCCTTAACTATAAAAAGCCATAATAGGATTGAATCAGGATCAATTACAATCATCCCTTTCAACTTCTAAACCCCCCTCATCAGATAGCTTTAATTACTCCTACTGGGCATGTCATTCCTGAGTATGTACTGTTTTTTTTTTTTTCTACCACAGACATGGAAGTTGATCAATAAAAAAAAAGAGAATCTGCTATAATATAAGCCCTGAACATAAAGCAGTTCATCTTACATGAATAGTACATTTCTTTGATCCTTTCATATTTTTACAAGTTGAATACCTCATTTCTCAAAGTGCTACAAAGAAAATTCAATAATTGCACCAGTTTAATATCTGGACCTTTTTGTAGACCATATGTAACAATCTGCTAGGCTTAAAACATGAGTGTGTGTGGTTGCTTTTTGAATAAAGGACAAAGAATTCACAGAAACAATAGACCGTGACGGGCTAATATATGTGCTAAGAGTTAAGGTGAAGACATGCAGAGAGGCATTTGTTTTCAGCATTGATAATTCAGAGGCTGCATCTGCTCGGTCATGACCTGCAGCTCTGGAGTGGGGATAAAAGAGTGAGAAAGCTGCTGTCAGGTCATTGTGAAAGTTCCAGGGGAAATCTACTCCATACTGTTGGTTTTTAGATAAGGTCTTTCAGGGTAGGGGTGGGAGATGGAGATGGATTAAGCTGACTTAAGAAAATTAAGAATGAAAGATTAAGAATAATTCCCATGAGGTGGTTCATACTCATTTTTTAATCAAGGACTAGGCTGGTAGAAGGATACAATAATGGGTGGAGTGATAAAGGCAGAAAGAGTGAGAGGGCCAGGAAGGGAGGGAGGGAGGGTGAGACAAAAAGACAAAGATAAACACATGAACAAAAAATCTACTCACCAAGCCCAGGAGCCAGAGCGGTGGTACCACTGGGATCCATTTGGAAGGGGTTAATCATCAATTGCGGATCTGAATGGTTGTCCAGCTTCATTCCGGTCAGGCCGATGTTCTGAGCCAGGTAGTACTGATAGAGCTCAGCTTCGGCCGGTGCCAGGCCCAAGTGAAGGTTGTGCTGGATCTGCTTCATGTTCTGCTGCAAGAGCATCATGTTGTGCATGTGCTTCTCGCTAGTCATATGAATGCGTAGATTTCGTGCCACGTTGGTTTCATAATCGCACACCTCACAGCGCCAAGTGGGCTTCTGCTTCGGCTTGGACGGTGAGGGCGCACTGCAGCTGCTCAGGCCGCCACTGGCGACGGGTGCAGCATGGTTGTAGGTGGGCTCTGAGCCGCCATTCTGCAGGTTTTGCACGTTATTGAGATGCTTATCCGACTGCATATGGATGCTAAGGTTGCCTTTGGTAGTGGTGGAGTAGTTGCACACCTCGCAGCGGAAAGGCTTGTAACCACATGTGTAACTCTCTCCCCGGGCTAGGCGCGGGTGAGCCTGCCCAGTGCGACAGTACACACAGGAGCCGCCCGATTCGGGGTGCTTCTCCTTCATGTGGGCGTCCAGTGTCTGCTGGTACTTGTAGTGCCAGTTGCACTTGGGGCACTTGAGCGTTTTGCAGGAATTCCGTGAGTGCATCATGGTCATGTGGCCACCCAGAGAGCGGGAGGACCCGAGCACAGTGTCACACTTTGGGCACTCAATACCGCTACCCGGGGAACCCTCCGCTGGGCCAGGAGTGCTGGGCGTGCTGGGCGTGGCAGCATGCTGGTGCAGAGGGCCCGGGCTTTCGTCATCTCGTCGCATCAGGTCGAGGGGATGAGAAGGCGGCGTGCCATCTCTGCCTCCGTTAGAGTCACTGTAGTCCTTGCTGCCTCCGCTGCAGTTGACAGAGTCATTGCTGCAGTCCCTGCTGGCGGCAGCCTGTTTACCCTTCTCCAGGTCATCGTGAACAGTCACAGAGGAAGAAGAGCTACCCCTTTCAGTAAATTTTAGCACACTGGATGATAAAGGAGAAATGCTTTGGTTTAAAAGAGGGAAATCTTTGCTACTGTTATTGTCCACTAGGTCATCTACACCATCATCGTCAAGCTCATTTAAGTACATATCTTCGTCCTCCTCTGCATCGACTGCATCCCCTGGTTCACTTTTGATGGGGAAAACCCCATTAGAATGCAAAGTGCTAGCGTTCTTCTGCCGCTCACAGTTGCCCTCCTGGTCCCTAGCCCCTGGAGATGAGCAATGGAGGGAAGCAGAGCTGACAGGAGACTTAAGTGCTGAGGCGGGTGTTCCCCCAAGTGTTATCTCAGCCTTTGGCATTTGGGTACTCCTGGGCGACTGCTCTGCAGAGGAAGCTGAACTGGCACTTCCTTTCAAGAAGGCAAAACCGGCCTGCAAGGAATCGCCGTTCTCCATGTGTAAGGCGTTCCATAGGCCGCGAATGCCTGGATCAGGGCCCATGAAGTTT
>CM042539.1:7436254-7586254 GCA_023630585.1 Cranoglanis bouderius
CGCCTGCTTCCTAAATTGTAGAGTGAAACACTTATACACTCTCTCTCTCTCTCTCTCTCTCTCTCTCTCTCTCTCTCTCTCTCTCTCTCTCTCTCTCTCTCTCTCTCTCTCTCTCCCTCTCTCTCTCTCTCTCTCGCACTAAATACGATCTTAACTTTATGACTCTTATGGGAACTCGGTACTTTTTTACCCGAGTGACGTCCTCTCGCAGCTTTCTGAGAGATCAGCACTGCAAAGGCCAATATTAAGATAACGATTAGCAAGTGATATATTGCGCTTCCTTCCTCCACAGCCCTGTATCAGTACAGGGTACTTTCATTATTGATCAGGGTCCGATTCCATTTTATTTCATGCCCGCTAGATTAAATGTAAAAAGAAAAGAAAAGAAAAAAAAAAAACAATACCGTAATGCAGTTCATTGGGAAGTGGGCCAGTGATTACATCAGCACAGAGGAGTTGCACTAAGAGGTTTTAGGTGTTTGGGTATTGAGTGCATGTCGAGTTTCTGCATGTTCCTCTGTTCAGGAGCGCCAGGTGTTCTTGTGCGATGTTCCAGCACTCTGCTAAATTAGCTTAACGCCTGCCGCTAGCTGCAGCAGCACATCCATCTGTGGTGCAGGATTTGATTACGATGAAGAAACACTGCAGAGCTGCAGAAGAAAGCTTCATCAGCGCTGTAGGCTGCTCATCTCATTCAGCGTGAAACACACACACACACACACACACACACACACACACACACACACACACACACACACACACACACACACTTCACTTTGTTAGGAGCATCTTTTTATTAATGTAAAGCTGCTTTCACATTAGTTTGTTTGAGAGGAACCCTGGTGTGTTCTTCACCACGATGCGGTTCTTTATGCAAGTGAGAACACAACAGACACACTCGAGATATTTGTTGGTAAATGAGACCTTTTAGCTGTACTCATGTTCGATGCACGTGAATCAGAGAGGGCTTTGACTGAATGCACACTGTGATGACGTCACATGACGCGTCTTGGCCCAAATCTGTGGAAAATAATCTGCGGTAATTTTGAAAAATTGTAAGCTCCTCCGAATATTGCGGAGCTTGATTTTGCAGTAATTTCTGCGATCGAAATCCTGAAGGGGCTCACTTGCTAAAGGGTCACTTAATTTTTCCTTCTCTGTATTTCTGACCAATGAATGAAGAGTTTTACGAGGCCAAAGTTTCATTGTTGTTGTTGTTGTTGTTGTTGCTTTTTGGCTTGTTTAACCATGTGTAGTGTGAAACCAAACCAAATGAATCAAAAGTATCAACTTCGCTCTAATTTGGACTCAGCAAATGGAATAGATGTGAAAGCGTCCTCAGTTACCCTTAATGTTTTATCTCTTCCCTCCATACACTCCCTATCTTATAGTATATAAGCAACAATCAAGTCTGAATTTGACCAGAAACTTCTGATTAAGGATCAGCTGATGAGTCACTTTATTTCTGAGTGTGTGCTGAGAGAGTATGCATTCTCTTGCTTTCTCATTTAAGAAATGTACCAAGCTGATCTCGGCATCTCGTTCCAGCGCGGGAAAGGACGTGTCACAACTCAGCCAATTACCGCGACAAAATTGAAGGGAACACAGCCATGATTCCAATCAACTCTCCATTCATTCCCTAGACAATTTGTATCACTTAACAACAAATATCTTCAGCCATAAAGTTCTGAATGCTGGTTCAGCATGGAGTGCCAACTACCGAAGGCCAGAGAGAACCTCAAACATGGCTTACATCATCAATAACCAGAGAGAAGGAATATTTTTAAGCTTTCAGCCAAAGATAACTCTTTAATCACGAAGAGAATAGAACAGAACGTCAACATTGCCATGGCGTATCATATTAAACTGGTCGTGGTTATTTAATAAGAGTCTCTGCAGCTCTTATTTTTAAACCCCAGAGCACAGATATTCTTCTGTTACAGCCTTATAATTTAAAAAATAAATAAATAAATAAAATCAAGACAGAAATGGTTTTATTGTTTATTGTATATTTCAGTCAAAAGGTTTTCAGGTATGTGAGTGAGTTATCTGCTGAATTTTACTGAATAATAAGAGCAGCTTGGTTTCATGTTTAAATATTACAAAAATATAATATTATCATGTCTGATTGTTCAAAATATTTACTAGTTAGCGAGAATTTAGAAGAATTAATTTCTAACCCTTTACGGCATGGTGTTGCCATATGGCAACAATTAATTTATCTCCAATTTTTTGATAGGCAATAATACAAAATAACTATTTTCCAATGTAACTGGAAGAAGGGGGCTTTAACTTTGACATAGCAAAAAAAAAAAATGCCAAGTCACATGACCAGGAAATGGTCAAATTGTCAAATTAATTTATATAAAATATAAATTTTTCAATATTTAGGTAAAATTACTTAAAGGAAAAACAATTAAACACTATTTAAAATAAGATAACATTTACTTTTTTGTCATTTAAACCAGTTTATATATTTTGAGTATTCTGTTAAATGGTAAAATGTAATTGTTGCCATATGGCAACAAAATGCAATGATGGAACTGTGGTATGTGCATTCATGAATTGAAAAAAAAAGACACTAGGCTTCTCTAATAGTACATATACATTTTTCACATTCAAAGTAAGAAAAACTGGTGTAATTTCAGACATTTTGCAATTGCACCTTATTTTCAAAATTTTATGTTTCAAGAGAAAGAATTAAAAAGATACTTCACCCAAAACATATTTGGATCTAATTTTCGCATGTATTTTGAGTGAGCAGATCCATCCACATGCTTTTTACAACTGTAATTCCTTTCTAGAAGATAGAATTTTATATACTTACTAGGTGGCAAAAAAACCTGCAACTTATAGTCTTGAAAATGCAGTAACTGGTATTGTAATCTCATACATTTTGTGATATTTTTTTATATGATACTTTCGAAACTTTCCACCATTGCACATTTTTGCCATTTGGCAACAATTTACCATCTACCAACTAATTAAAAAATCAAATTCAAACTAATTAAAAACTAAAATCTCATTTAAAAATATTACTAAATCAAGTAATAAAAATCCATAAAAATCATTTTGATGTAAATTGAATAATTCATTATTATTATTATTATTATTATTATTATTATTATTATTATTATTATTATTATTATTATTATTATTATTATTATTAATTGCATTAGAGGGCTAAGGAATTCCAGAGCAGCTTAAGAACTCCAATTGCCATAATGCAGCATTCCTCAAACTTCAAATCCCCCTTTGTAGTGGATTTTTCGTTACTCTTCCATATCCGGATAGCTCACCCTGGTGACAGAGAACGTCGGACATGAGCAGTGACCGAGGTGTTTCTCAAAACCTTCCTAATATTTCATTTATCAGCAATATTTTAAGTAAAATACGATCTAGTTTGCTTATCACAGTGATGAGCGCCTCGAAAAGCAGAACCTGGTAGAGAGACACCTTCGCACTGTATATATTTGGTAACATTCTAAACAATTGTTGCCCATAAATTTCCATTTCTCGCTCTGTGAGACACCGTTGTATTAAATTCCTCAGCGCACTCCACTGTCACACTAAATACAGCAAACTACAGTGTGAGAAATAGCGCTTTTGTTAAGAAGTCCTGCAGGAACACCTCTAGCAGCACTACAGGCTTTGCATTATTAACACTCGCTGTACTGTAAAACTCCTCTTCCTGATCTGTACTGTATTACTGTTATTTTTATTTTGATCAAAAGTGAAGCTGAGCTCACGTTTAGGCAAGCGTGTGTGTGTGTGAGACGTGTGATCTCTCTTCATCTCTTTCATGAAGATGTGAGGACATTCCATTGGTATAAAGACTGCAGCAGTTAATTAATACTATGCTACACCTAAACCTCATCCTAACCTTAATCTCAGTAACCAAAAGTAAATGATTTGTTTGTTTCAAATAAAGGCTGTAAAAAGACCATTTTTGTGAGGATTGGCCATTATGTCACACCCCATGTAGTGAGCATACAGCACACAGTATATAGTGAATACACATGAAGCTATTTGGGCTTTTTTTTTTTTGTCAATACAAAACAGTTGAGCTAAAATTCAGCTATTTTTCATAAGTATATAACAGAAAGAAAGAAAAAAACACACAATAATAGTCCAGGCTACTTAAAGACTGTAGAGTAACACATTATCTAAGGGTTGTTGTTCGTTGGCCTTCCATATAACTTCCATATAAGCCCTTCCTTATGTACTTAAGTACTTAAATGGACTTCATGAAGATGGTATATGATAATTAATAATTTACTGATCTGTTGGTCATATATTCCCTGATCCTGGTGATTTTATGCTATGAGCTCTCTATGAAGCTGCACTGACTCTCTTCACGTGTGCACTACTTTGCACTGATGTTCTAAACGACACATTTTGTTTGACCGTACATCTGAGAGTGCGACTGAATCAGACCTATAAAGACATCATTTGGAACTGAAGACTTCCCACTCGCGCTCTCTCCTGTGGTATGAAGCAGGGCTTTAATATGAGTTTATAATTAGTCACAAGCGTAGCCCACAGTGATTAGTGCAAGCATAAGGTTGTTAACACTACATTCCCCCATCTCCCCAAAGAGTTTCCATTTAATTAGACAGAGCCTTGTTCGCTTTTTTCCCGGAGCCATCCTGGTCTTTGTGCTGAATGAAAATTGCATTTGTTGTGTGTAACAGTACAAACAATAAACACACACACACACACACACACACACACACACACACACACACACATACACACACACACACACACACACACACACACACACACAAGAATATAATCTCTTGTAATGTTTTTTTTTTTTTTTTTTTTTTTTTTTTTTGCATAAAATTCCAGGCCACATTGTTTCACATCAAAGTCAAGTCACACATTTAACCAGAACAGTTATTCATGTTTATTTATTAAGGATAAAAATAAAAAAAAGCAACAGAGCACTTTGCTGCAGCATGGATCAGAGCTAATAGCTCAATGGTATGACCTCATAAACATTAAAAGCAGCGGACTTCCTGTACGGCACGGCCGGATCCAGATCCTGCACTCACACACTCACACACGCGAGAACCATCGATGCCCTGAAAGATGACGGAATTGTATCAGCGCTTGCTATCGATCCACCATCCTGTACACTCGCATGAAATAATGCATTGTAATGAGTTGTGAGTCCCAGCAGAATGACCAAGCACCGCTCCCTCCACTCCATGCAGCAAAATTGGCTGCAGGTCAACCGTGAATCAACTATTCCCAGTCTAATGCCTTTTTATTTTAACGTCGATCATGCTGAAACATTACTCAGGAAATTGGGACTGGAATATAAAGGAACTGAAAATGGTCTCCATCTGTAGCCTACTCACATTTCTAGCCTGAGCAGAGATCCTGGGAATCATTTTTTATCTTTTGGGTAAAGTATGTTTTTTGCAGTGTAAAAATTACATTATTATTAATTTCACTTTTCACTATCGATCACATTAGTCCTAGAGGTATTACTGTATTACTGTCCATGTCGTTAGTATGTGCTGATTAACATGGCATTGTTTAATTGTAAATTCAAATGAGATTTTACAACAGATTTTCCCAAGGTTTGATTAATTGTAATTTGAACAAATCATTTTAGAATAACTAAAAATAAAAAAATTTGGAATTGGAACTAATCAAATCATAGAAAAATGCACCATGGTGTCCTATGCTTTTAATATGACACATTATGAATTTATAATTTTTATAATTGTACATTGATACACTATAATTTTATTATGATGTACTGTTAATGTACTATCATTTGACTATGATACACTATGATTTTCCTATAATTTTACTATGGTACACTGTAATTTTATCATGATACACTATGATTTTACTATAACTTTATTGATACACTATGATTTTACTATAATTTTACTATGACACAATGTAATTATACTATTAAACACTAAGATTTTACTATTATTTTAGTGATACACTATGATATTGCTATAATTTTAATGTCACTATGATTTTACTATAATTTTGCTATGGCACACTGTAATTTTATCATGATACACTATGATTTTACTATAACTTTATTGATACACTATGATTTTACTATAATTTTACTATGACACAATGTAATTATACTATTAAACACTAAGATTTTACTATTATTTTAGTGATACACTATGATATTGCTATAATTTTAATGTCACTATGATTTTACTATAATTTTGCTATGGCACACTGTAATTTTATCATGATACACTATGATTTTACTATAACATTATTGATACAGTATGATTTTACTATAATTTTACTATGACAGTCATTTTATCATAATACACTATGATTTTACTATAATTTTACTATGACGATGTAATTATACTATGATTTTACTGTAATTTTACTATGGCACACTGTAATTTTATCATGATACACTATGATTTTACTATAACTTTATTGATACACTATGATTTTACTATAATTTTACTATGTCACTATGATTTTACTATAATTTTACTATGGCACCCTGTAATTTTATCATGATACACTATGATTTTACTATAACTTTATTGATACACTATGATTTTAGTATAATTTTACTATGACAGTCATTTTATCATAATACACTATGATTTTACTATAGTTTTACTATGGCACACTGTAATTTTATCATGATATACTTATCATGACTTTACTATAACTTTACGGATACACTATAATTTTACTATGTAACTATGATTTTAGTATAATTTTACTATGACACACCTTAATTGTATCGTGATACACTATGATTTTACTATAACTTTACTGATAATTTTACAATGATACACTGTGATTTTAGTATACTTTTACTATGATGCATTGTAATTTTACTATGATACATTATGATTTTACTGCAATACAATATGAATGTACTATAATTTTACAATGATCCACAATGATTTTGCTATAATAGACTACAATTTCATTCTAAGTATAATTTCTCTATGATACATTATATTGTTACTAGGATACACTATGATTATTCTATTATTGCACTATAATATTACTATGATACGCAATGATTTTATTATGATTCACTATATTTTTGATGTGGTGTTTTATGGTAACTATGTTTGTCACATACTATATTTAAGGCAGGGGGTGGGAAAAGTACAAAAATATATACTTAAGTGAAACTATCGGGTACTGTAAAAAAAAATAAATAAATAAATAAATAAATCTTGCCCAATTAAAGTGGATTTTAAAAAATTAATTTCAGTGAAAGTTAAAGAGTGTTCCCATTTACTGTATGTGCAGTCAGGTATTTAATTCAAATGTAAAAAGTAAATCATTTTATTCAACACGATCATTAACATGGTGCATACAAATTTGCATAATAGAAATTTTAAATACATGTATGAAGGTATGAAGGTTAAGGCTAGGGTTATCAGCATTCCCTTATGACTTGCGATTAAAATACACAGACGATATGATTGAATTGGTAGCTGGGCAGAAGAAGCAAAAACATCATGATCTTTGAGATGCAAAGTAGCTTAAAATGTCTAAATGAAAGTGTTCGTATTTTCATAGAAATGTAATGGAATAAGGGGACAAAGATGTATTTTCATTTATATTCCAGTTAAATATATTTATTATTTAATCATGATGCTACTATGCTTTTACTAGTTTGTTTTATGCTGACTATTTTTTATTATATATGCAAGTGCAATACCACTATTTATTCACTATAATGCGTTATGATAATTGGTATTACACATTTATAATGCATTATAATTGTATATTATGGTAACTTCTGTTTTTATGAATTTGACATTAACATGGTTTACTGTGGTGTGTATGTGCATATCTATCGATCTATCTATCTATCTATCTATCTATCTATCTATCTATCTATCTATCTATCTATCTATCTATCATTGCATCTGCATGTTTGGTCAGCAGTATTCAGAAAAAAAAAACTGAATCAGCAAAAGGGTAGATCAGAGAGAGAATGAGAGAGAGATCTGAAGGAAGAAAAGATGAAAAAGAGAAGGAGAGGGGTAATGTGTAGGAGGTGTAGAGGGAGTAGAGGATTCATGGGGGGTTGTGGGGGAAGTGCTTATGGATTTGGGGAGCGGGGGTGGGCCCGAGCATGAGCCCGAGCTGCAGATTATTCTGGAAACTGCCAGCTGCAACGTTGCCTCCAATCAGGATAAAACCGGTTCTGACTGGGGGGAGGTGGAAAGTCACTGTCAATTTTTGTCAAGCCCGCCCCCGGTGCCTATTTATCTCCGCGGCTGAATGGGAGGACGTGCATTACAGCGGATGTGAAAACGTCCCGGCATCGATCATTTTCAACTTAATAATTCATCCGCTCTCGTTTTTCCCTTCCTGCAACCGAAAAAGGGGGGATAGCGGACGCTGCCGGACGCCGTCACCGCTTCCAGCAGCCGTCGAATACCGCTGCAGCCGTCTTTCAGTCTGAACAGCGTCCGTGCTACGACCTGAATCGATAGCATTAATGTGGTGCTCTCGGGGTTGGGTGTGATCTTGCAGCAGTGATGCGTGTAATGTGTTGCAAACGGCAACTCTGAAGCTCTCATTTCCGCAGCGTGTCTCTGTGGATCGGGACACCGCTGCAGCTCCGTCAGGAACAGGCGCCCTGGGAGGCACCCTGATTAAAACTGTCTATTAATAACAAAGAGGCCCTAATCTTAATCTGTGAGAGCACGTGCCCTGAATGCTGCCGTCCATCTGCTCGTCTTCCTCATGGCATCGGTGCAGGCATGGCGGCCATTTTCCACAACCTAGCTGAGAATTGGAATTGTAATGGAGGGAGCTGAGCTAAGAGAGATGCAAGGCTATGGAAAGCTCACCTGCATCCTGAATAGCCATGTGTGCTAACCGCCACAGTAGAGAAATTAGCTGTTCAAAACAAAACATTGTTTTACACTTTAAATTTGCTAAATTAGCCCACACAGAAAACGCTAGCTGCCTGTTTGACACCAAATTCACACCATCATAAAGCCCTTGCTAAATTCTTTTCATTATTAGCATCTTATTGTTAGCTATAGCTTCTTGACTGAAAGTTGTTCTTGTCAGTTGTGAGATTTCTGAATTACTCCTGTTTCAGGTTTGGAACTACATGCGGTAGTCAGCTAAAAACAATCAAAATCAGATGAAATCTCAATCATAACAACTGACATGACTTCTTTCTTGTTCTCTCAGCCTCTTTTTCACGAGTAGCTCTGCGCAAACTGCGTCTAGCCTAGCATTTTATAGCATTTTACTGTATGTACACGATGTTAGCATGTGTGTCGCCATTTTGAGTAGCTCCAGCTCACGTTTTTATGTTTTGTTTTGTTTTGTTTTATGGTGTGACAAGCTTTATTTTGGACCTTTTTTTTTTATTCTTTTTTTTAGAACTGACTCACTGGAAGTCCACTCACAGAAACTCGAGGAACTCACGTGGTACTAAACTGTACCGTTGTATTGTGTGTCATGCTAGCTACGAGCGGTGCCTGACATTTTCTATCTGAGAGAGGCCAATAACACTGAGTTACAGGTTAATGCTATTGTTAACGTAGCATGTGCGCTCTTTTTTTCTCTCCACTTCTACTGTGTGATGCACGGGTTTGGGTGGGACGGCCACTCGAGGATGCAGAGTGAATCCACACACAGTTACGTATATACAGTACGTATAGACACAGTTATATAGGTGGAGAAGCCTATACAAGCTAAAATAATACAGAATGTGAAAAGAAAAAAGAAAAAAAAGACAGCCGTGCCTCATACTGCAGGCTAATAGATTTGCAGCTAGCGGTTTTGTCTCCACCCTGCCGAGCGAGTGTTGGTGTTGCTGAATGTGCTTGTGTTTCACATGGCACCGATTATGGTGAAAATCCCAGAGTAGTGCTGGGAAAACATCGGCCAAATCCCAGCGAAAGGCATTTTTCGAAAGGCGTGTGGAGACAGCTCACAGGATGACCCCGCTTCCTCCTCTTTCTTTCGCTCTCTCATCTCATCCTCATGTCAGTTACTCCCACGTGCCTCTTCCTCCTCTCTCTCTCTCCTCTCTCTATCCTCCTCCTCCTCCTCCTTCTCATCCTCTCCTCTGCCAGTCTTCTCCGGGGCTCAGCAGAGCTGTAATCCCTTGACATTTGGCTCTTTCACGTTTGCACTTCACTTTGCAGTTAGCTGTCTTCCAGAGCAAAGACAAACGTCAGGGCTGAGTTTGCTGAGGAGCTGCCGGAGCTGTTGACGGGCCTTCAACAAAATGTGCAAAGAAAAGCAGAAATAAATTAGGATTAATTATTATCGTGGTGTTATATATTAATCTGGAAATGATAAGAATGTACAGTAACTGCATGTTATAATAGTTCCCCAATTTGTATTGCGCATTACACATTTTGAGAATTAGCTCAATTTTTAATTCGTTAATTCCATTTTTGAGCAGTAGTCATCGTCACAAATCCGGTTATAGATGTGTAATGAGTGTACGTAACTCCACAGCGCTGGTGAATTCTCCATTCTGTTTGGTCAGAAGGTGTTGATTAAAGCTCTGACAGTAGTAGTAGGTTTATTATTATTATTATATGAATGCACTTGTTCGAATACGTTATTGTTTCCATAGTAACGGCTCATTCAGAGGGACTTGTGTATAAAACATTTCCGCAGGTGTTCCACAACATTAAACGTAACTATAAATAGATAAAATTATTACATTAATTAATAAAAATTTGTGATAGAGGAATAAAACAAAAATGTTATTGGAAAAGAATTAACTTCTGGATGGGAACAGTAACTCTGCTTCATCACTGTTAGCATCACCCTCTCGCTGCGCCGCTAAGCGGAGCAGCACACTTCCGCATTCCACTGAGCGCATTCCAGCGCTATTCATAAAAGCCCTCCGGACTGATTCATGAACTCTGGTTTTGTTTACGTTGCCATGTGCTCTTTTGTTTTTGTTTACGTCATATCTCTGCCCCCGCTTCCTTACTGGTCCGTTGGGTTTGTGTCACGTCATGTTTCCTCCCATGTTCTGTCATTGGTTCTCCCGTTATTGTCTGATTATTGTTTCCAGGTGTCCTGTGTTTCTTCTTGTTTCCTTTCGATTACCTTTGTTACTTAAACCCCTATCTGTGTCCACTTCGTCGCGGAGTATTAAGAATAACTGAAAGTAATGATGTTAATGATGTTAATGATGTTAATGATGTTAATGATAAGTAGCGACGAAGATAAAGAATCGTAGTTTTTTTCCCTATGTTTTTGTTTACCAGGCGTTCCCTGGTTCTTGGATTTATGCCTCGTGACTTCTCGGAATTTTCCTCCATGTCTTTGTTTTTCCTCGCTTTTCCTCGACCTTGGATTATTGTCTCATGACTTCCTGGATTTTTGCCCTGTAAGTGTTTGGATTATTGACTAGCCTGTTTGGAATACCTGCCCTGTTGTTTTCTGGAACACTGCCTAGTTTATGTTTGGATTTTTGTGAGACTGTCCCATTTCTTTTGAAGGTTCTATTTAGTTTGCATGTTCCTAATAAACTGACAACTTTCCCCTGCGAGTGCATCCTGCTTCCCTCCTTTCCGGTTTTGTAACACCTGCATCGTTGATTATTTCCCTCTAGCATCATGACAGTGTTTTAGTCCTTAAAATATAGCTTTAAAATATCTCAACAAAAATCATTGTCACTCAAGTGTTATGTTATGAAGGTCCTATGTAGTTATCATGTAGCATCATGAGCACTGTCCTAATCCTTGTGTTTTTTGTCTGGAAAGTGTCTCTTACGTAATATGCTGCTTTCTTTAATGACATGCAAACATTTTTCTATAACATTTCATTTTGTGCTAGAAAACTAATGTTTGGGAATAGAAAATGTCTTTTGTACCGATGATAATGTAGACGTCATAAAATTTAAAAAATCTATAACAAAGTTTGTACAAAAAAAAAAAAAATAGGGTGCCTAAAACTTTTGCGCAGTACTGTATATATAAATGATGATCAACCTCAGAGTTGATGAATAAACAAACATGTTTATTTACATATTCCGTGTCATATAGGTTAGTTTGCAGGTCTAACAGTGTAATAGTGAAGAAGCTAAGTGTGACGCCGTCTCAGCCCTGTAAATTTCTCCATCCAGCGATGTGCAGTCAGCTCAGAAGGGTGTGAATTACGCTCTGGTTCAGATGAGCCTATTTGAATATGAATAATCCAAGGTGGAGTACATTACGTTAATGGCTTTCAATTAAACGCACACGTCTACATATCTGCTCCCTTTCATGCTGTAACGAATCTGGGGACGACATCCAGCGCTGATTTATCATAACAAGTTGGTCGGAGGATTTCTAATAGTACTCGCATTTTGTACTTAAGCATATGGCGAGAAAATCTGTTGCTATTAATGCCGATGAATAATCAGCTTCACCGGGCTCTCCAGATTTCTAAATGTTCGTTGGCGGTCCACAAAGAAGTCAATAATCCTGCAATTAATGAACTAAATGTTTTACTCACCATCTGGGCGTGAAATCGTTCGGATTTTAAAACAGCCCACTTGGAATTGATATGGATTTGTGGGTAATTAAAGTGAGAAGATGCCAAAATGCATTTTTTTCCCTCCACAGTTATAAGATGAGAGACCCTCAGCGATGTACCTGAGAACATTCAAGCATCATGGAGAGTAATATGTACATAAGGAATAACACATGACCACACGACAGGGTGTGCTAGTATAGGAAAACAATCAACGACAAGGTGGTGTTTTATTGCACAGCGATTTGCCTATGATTACAATTTTTAATTTATTTACTGACATTGGAGACTCCTTCCATAAATGTTACATAAACATCTTACAGAAAATTTCTCCGTGGCAACGATTATATGTTTTGCTTTCAATTATTTCAATTCAATTATTTGTCATCTGCTATATAACTTCCTGTGTGAGTTGTTACTATAGAAACGCTAAGTGTTAAAACGAGTGCATTAATATAAACCTGTGATTAGATTTACAGACGAAATGACAGTCTGAGCTGCAGTTATAGAAAATTAATCATAACCTTACGACCAATCAGAATGCAGAATTCAACAGCGCTGTGATGTAAATGATTGCAGAGAGGCGAGTGATTGGTCGATAATCAGGCTGGAGTGAGATTCATGTTGAGTCGATTGACAGCATTTAAGGAGTGAAATCCATCCACTCTCGCTCCGGCCCGATGTCATGGTCATGTGACCTCATCACAGAGGCCAGATGTTTAGTATTCGCCATCTTTCCCATCTCTGACAGAAAATGCTGACCCGAGCTGTCTGAACTGAGCACAGACCGCTGAATCGACAGTCCATCTCCGCCTCAGGAATTTAAACAAGGCGACTGAGAGGCGATGTTGCTGTAGGAAAGAAAGATACTGATATGGATATGGATATAGTTAAAATAGTTTATACCACAGCACGGCTGAATTCGTGTGTCTGTTTGGTCAGAAGGTGTGCATTATTTTTGTATAACCGCACGGATCAGACGGTCGTTCCGACTGTAACGTGAGCGACAGGTTTATATTAATGCGCTTGTTCTAAAACGTTATCGTTTCTATGGTAACAGCTCAGACACAGGGACTTGTACAGCGGACGCTCCACATAATCTAAGATTAATAATAAACAGATTAATATAAAGAGTACTGCTGTTTAACAAAGAACAACACGTAATCGTTGACGTGGTGATGTTTTTTTAACATTAATGAAACATTTATAGTGCTTTGTAAAGTTTTCCAGCACAGGAAAGTGTTCAGGTTTCTCTGTAAAATGACAAGCTGTGTTATATTTGTTGTGAGAGAGAACAAGAGAGAGGCTGGTGGGGGAATAACTGTTTATAGCAGCTATGACATAAGTGAGAACAGGAACTAACTCGTCTCTCGGACGTTCCACAACATTAAATCCATCCATAAAGTGTTAAAATGTGTGACGTCCTTCATTAACCCTTTACTGGCGTTCCAGAATGGAAATCAACTTATCGGACATTTTCAATCAGTATAAACAAACAAATTATTTTATCACCGCAAGTCTGTTATAAGATTAGTCAGGACACTGTTGGGTTTCTGTGTGTAGAGTATCGTGACTCTGCTGGTGAGCAGGGTAATGGGAAAGGGGAGGGATGTGAGCCCCCTGCTGGGCAAACAATTCACACCTCTCCACTATAACACTGGTACAGAGATAAAATAACTAAAGCTTTTTTTAATAGTAAAACACCGTATACAACTGCCACAGTAAAATTATGACATTTAAACCTCGTATGCTAAGTAAAAAAAGAATTGCTTTATTTTTTAGATTGACATCTAAATTGAAATTAATTAAAATTAAATTAGTTACAAAAGTTGAAGTTGTGGTAGTTTTTGGGGCGGAGTTAACACTCGTGATATTTTTCTAGTCATTAGTTCCAATTCATACTAATTCTCCACCAGATTTGGTTCATACTGTACTGTATAAATGTGTAATAGACACTGAAAACAACACAACATACCTCTTAAGTATAAAACACTGAACATTGTTCACGTTTTGTTTTACGATTCAGAAATGTTATTCTGTACGCTTGAAATGAGTAATGAACAAAGCCCTTGAGCATGACCAGCTTCAACAAAACTTCTTTTTTTTCTCATTAGGTTTTTTTTTTTTCCTTCAACCAAGGTGCTGTTATTTAGACAATCAGCTGTAGGAGTGAATTATACATGGTGTATGATTGGGAGCGGCGCTAATTTGAAGAGGTCAGCCCTACACACTGACGGGAAAGGAGGAAAATCAGGGAATATGGCAGTATAATGACAAGGTATTACAAGCGTTCATCAGGACGTGGGGGAGGGGTAGAGGGGAGGGTTTTTTTTCTTCTTCCTCGTAACGATTCGTCTACGCTCTGTTTGAGGGAAATGATCGTTCACGGTTGGCTAATTATCATAATTATACATGCTTCTATGGCAACCCGCTCATTCTTTAGTTTCGATGCGTTGTGTTTTACGTTGCAGTAGATTGTAATGACCATGTTGGAGTGAATGAGAGGAAGCAGAGTGAAGTTTAAAAAAATACACTGGATGTTTAACAGGATTTAAAAAACACAGTTATGGAAATTGAGTGTGTGTTTTGTGACAACTGTTTAAATCTTGATTCTGATTGGTCAGAAGGTGTTTTCTATAACAGCAGCTCTGAAAGTAGTAGCTGCAAATCGCACGTTTATATTTATGCTCTCGTTCAAATATGTTATTGTTTCTATAGTAACAGGAAGTTCTTTCACAGACATTCAACAGTAAATGCAACTCTAATTGGATAAAAGTACAACGATTGGTTTGTTAATATATATATATATATATATATATATATATATATATATATATATATATATATATATATATATATATATATATATATATATATATATATATATATATATATATATATATATATATATATATATAATCGTATAAGAGGAAAAAAAACACGTCGGGGCATGCTGTTATAGGAAAATAATCATCTTCGGATTAGTAACAACTTCACTTCATCACAGTGTAATATTAATGATTATTTTCCTATATCTTTTTTATTTCTTACGTATTTAACATTCCTCTTTTTAGAATAACATGAACATAGCTGTGTGTGTGTGTGTGTGCTTGGGAATTTATTTTTTTGGTGTATATTTTCGTGACATAACTTGAACATGTTTTACTGTATTATATTCTATATGAAGTCATTTCAAACATAACATTAAAATAACTAATACAGACGTAACGCCGAGTCATGCATCGGCACCTCCACGCCAAGAGAGGGCTTCCTCCTGCAACGACACACTTCCTGTTTCTCAGTCACTTCCTGTTTTGCAACTCAAAGCAAGGTCTTGCCAATTTTTTCACTGAGAAAGTTCTGCTCATTGTTTCATGCTGTAGACCCTTGCTCAGTTTTGTACTTCTCTGTTGGATTTCGTCCTTCGATTGATATTTATCTCTGCCTGGACTTCCTGTCCTGGTTTCCCACCTCGTCTTGGATCCGTTGATATTTCATTAAACCTCCAGAACATGCAGCCTAAAGCACTATTCGGACAGGACTAGTTTTCTAGACGTAGAGTTACAAATCTTATCACCCGATGTCTGTAATTCCATGTACCGATTCGGATGGGACTAACATCTCCTTGTTTATCACAGAGGTGGGCGTGTCTGTTTTGTACATCTGGGCGTCGCAGAAGATCAAGTGCTCTGGATGCATGCATTGCGTGGATAAGTACTTTTAAATTTTAAAAAGTTACATTTCTTAATTTTTGATTTAATTTTAATTTATTAAAATGAGTTATTTAAAAAAAAAAACATACTAAAATAAACTTCACATGATTTTATACGTCGAATTTCTCTAACGTCCCCCTGGAAAACTGGTCTCGTCCGAATAGGACTTAAGTCTTCTCCTGAGTCTCTGTCGTTACGATTGAAAACTGTATCGCAATCATTTTCCGCCATCTCCGACAATCCGACAGTCAGAATTTTTTTAAAAGCTACATTTTCCCTTATACACACTGCAAAACAGTGTTTTATGTACTGTATTTATCTACTTTGGCATTTGATGCCGTTTTAGGCAAAACAGGATATGATTTTTTAAGGGCCTCAGTGAGTAATTAATTAAAAGGCATTAATATAGATACTACTGTGAACATGGCAACTAGGTGTTGCAGAGATTAGTTGACTAAAATATTCACTAGTCGCGGCTGTGGAGATGTCAACTGGTCGGGCGGTGGGGAAAAAAACAGCGAGGCAGATGGTAAGAATGCAGCTAAATGTACTGTAATTGTTAGTCTCCATGACAGAGACATTATGTTTTCATTTTGTCCTCCGTCCGTCTGAGATTCTCGTCAGCGCAACTTCTCAAGAACGAGTGGTTGAATGTTTCTTGGATTTCTACGGAATGATCATTTTTAACCAGCAGTTGAACTTTTGGAATTGATGCAAACAGGGTCAAGGTCACAGCAAGGTCATATGTCTGAAATCGTTTTTCTTCAGTAGCTTCCATCCTGTCTGATGAATATTTAAAAGTGTATTTCAGACATACACATTAGTAACAAGAAGGACTAGACTTGTTGGCATCGAGTTCTATTTGCTTTCATTTTATTATGCCTTAGATGACCGTTAACACTTTGGAGAGGTGTGTGTGAGGTTTGTTTAGCAGATCAGCATAGCATGCTAGTTCAAAGTGCCTGATCCAAATTCTTTTTCAGACACTACTGAGGCAGGAGACGAACATGGCGGAAAAATCTTCCAGACGCTGCTGTAGATGTCGCATTCTCCAGCCATCATTACATCACACAGAGCTCCCATGCTGCGCACTCTCAGTTTCAGAATCAGGTTTATTTTTAAGAACTGGTACATCTTTAAACAGTGTTATCTGCTGATAGCACGGTGTTATCTACACCTTATGAGTATGTCATGTCATGCTATATAATGAATGTTTGTGTGTGTGTGTGTGTGTGTGTGTGTGTGTGTGTGTGTGTGTGTGTGTGTGTGTGTGTGTGTGTGTGTGATTCTATTTTTTAAATACACAATAAGAACATCTCCAGGTTTTTTGCCAATTTGACTGGAAACTCCCACTGATCTCTGACATTAAATGAGTCTGACTCACACACACACACACACACACACTTTCAGTTTGAATCAAAGTTTTACATTTTTGAGACTGAGTCAGGGTGCCTTTGGGGTGGTTACAAGGTGTGTGTGTGTGTGTGTGTGTGTGTGTGTGTGTGTGTGTGTGTGTGTGTGTGTGTGTGTGTGTGTGTGTGTGTGTGTGTGTGTGTGTGTAAAACAGAGTGAGAGATGCCAGTGTTGCCTTGCTGTTAAGCGTGCTGAAAATCTCCCCTCTGGCACACACTGCTCAGAAAGAATGCTTGAATCCACTAAACAATTCTTTATCAGCTTTATAATACACACACACTCACACACACACACACACACACACACACACACACACACACACACACACACACACACACACTAGTGAGTAATGTATCACTCATACAGGCCATTCCTTTGCTCACACCAGCTAATACAGTAATATGAACAGTGTATTCAGGGTGGCTCTATTGACATGAGATTGAATCAGTGTGTGTGTGTGTGTGTGTGTGTGTGTGTGTGTGTGTGTGTGTGTGTGAGAGAGAGAGAGAGAGAGAGAGAGAGAGAGAGAGAGAGCTCTTCCTGCAGCTTTCACAGTTCTAACCTATGACGCAGGGTTACGCCGTGCACTGAAACATTAGCAGAGATATTTATAGACTTTCTTCTTCTTCTTACAGCACCTGTGACATCTCTCTCTCTCTCTCTCTCTCTCTCTCTCTCTCTCTCTCTCTCTCTCTCTCTCTCTCTCAATCTCTCTCTCTCAATCTCCCAATGTTTCTCTCTCTCTCTGTCTCTCTTTCTAATATTTGTGCAAGACTGAGGTTCCACTGATACAGTTTTGCATTATTATTATTATTATTATTATTATTAATAATAATAATAATAATAATAATAATAATAATAATAACAATAATAATAATAATAATGGGGGCTTAGTGGTTTGCCTCGCACCTTTAGGGTTGGGGGGTTCAAATCCCACCTCCGTCCTGTGTGTATGGCGTTTGCCTGTTCTCCCCGTGCTGCAGGGGTTTCCTCCGGGTACTCCGTTTACCTCCCCCAGTCCAAAGACATGCATTGTAGGCTGATTTGCATTTCCAAATTGCCCGTAGTGTGTGAATGTATGTGTGATTGGGCCCTGCGATGGGTTGGCACAGCGTCCAGGGTGTCCCTAGCCTCGTGCCCCGAGTTCCCAGGGATAGGCTTCAGGCTCCCTGCGACCCTGTGAAGGATACAGTGGGGGAAAAAAGTATTTGATCCCCTGCTGATTTTGTATGTTTGCCCACTGACAAAGAAATGATCAGTCTATAATTTTAATAGTAGGTGTATTTTAACTGTGAGAGACAGAATAACAACAAAAAAAATCCAGAAAAACGCATTTCAAAAAAGTTATAAATTGATTTGCATTTTAATGAGGGAAATAAGTATTTGATTCCCTATCAATCAGCAAGATTTCTGGCTCCCAGGTGTCTTTTACACAGATAATGAGCTGAGATTAGGAGCACTCTTTTAAAGGGAGTGCTCCTAATCTCAGTTTGTTACCTGTAAAAAGACACCTGTCCACAGAAGCAATCAATCAATCAGATTCCAAACTCTCCACCATGGCCAAGACCAAAGAGCTGTCCAAGGATGTCAGGGACAAGATTGTAGACCTACACAAGGCTGGAATGGGCTACAAGACCATCGCCAAGCAGCTTGGTGAGAAGGTGACAACAGTTGGTGTGATTATTCGCAAATAGAAGAAACTGTCAGGCTCCCTCAGTCTGGGGCTCCATGCAAGATCTCACCTCGTGGAGTTTCAATGATCATGAGAACAGTGAGGAATCAGCCCAGAACTACACGGGAGGATCTTGTTAATGATCTCAAGGCAGCTGGGACCATAGTCACCAAGAAAACAATTGGTAACACACTACGCCGTGAAGGACTGAAATCCTGCAGCACCCGCAAGGTCCCCCTGCTCAAGAAAGCACATGTACAGGCCCATCTGAAGTTTGCCTGAATGATTCAGAGGAGAACTGGGTGAAAGTGTTGTGGTCAGGTGTGGTCAGATCTCTTTGGCATCAACTCAACTCGCCGTGTTTGGAGGAGGAGGAATGCTGACTATGACCCCAAGTCATAACACCATCCCCACCGTCAATCATGGAGGTGGGAACATTATGCTTTGGTGGTGTTTTTCTGCTAAGGGGACAGGACAACTGTATCACATCAAAGGGACGATGGACGAGGCCATATACCATCAAATCTTGGGTGAGAACCTCCTTCCCTCAGCCAGGGCATTGAAAATGACCTTAATGACTTGGAGAGGATCTGCAAAGAGGAGTGGGACAAATTCCCTCCTGAGATGTGTGCAAACCTGGTGGCCAACTACAAGAAACGTCTGACCTCTGTGATTGCCAACAAGGATTTTGCCACCAAATACTAAGTCGAAGGGGTCAAATACTTATTTCCCTCATTAAAATGCAAATCAATTTATAACTTTTTTGAAATGCGTTTTTCTGGATTTTTTTGTTGTTATTCTGTCTCTCACTGTTAAAATACACCTACCATTAAAATCATAGACTGATCATTTCTTTGTCAGTGGGCAAACGTACAAAATCAGCAGGGGATCAAATACTTTTTTCCCCCCACTGTAAGTGGTACAGAAAATGGATGGATAATAATAATAATAATAATAATAATAATAATAATAATAATAATAATAATAATAATAATAATAATAATAATAATAACACATTTATAATAATGTATTATAGTCACCATGATCTTGACCATGATGAAGATGAATGAATGAATTAATTAATAAATTATAGTAATATTTTACAGAATTACACTTGGTTAGATGGTCATGTTCAGTGTGTAAATAGAGTTCTGTCTCTATACACAATCAAATCCTGAAATTACTCCACATTACATTTACATTTCACAAATGGCAAAAATTATTCTGCTTCTTATAAACAAAACTGAAAGATCTCGAGTGTGTGACCCATCTAGTGGAAATGAATACATTGAAGTAGTGTATTTATTCTTTCCAAAGGTATAGTTGTTTATTTCCTTGGTACAGGATCGAGAAGTGGATGGAGGTTAGATGGAATGGAGCTGAAATGGAACGTTAAAAAAAAAAAAAAGTATTCCCAGCAGCATTAAACGGCGCCTGGAGATTCAGTATGGACGCCTCGTGCAGATTTATTTTTAACAGTGAAAATCACGCTTGAGGGTGGAGCTGAGGTCCTGCTTCTTCCTCCAGTGGTGAGGCACAGTGGGGACTGGCTGCTGATGTGTTTGATGCTGATGTACAGTGTGTGTGTGTGTGTGTGTGTGTGTGTGTGTGTGTGTGTGTGTAGATGCTATAACTACAAAAGGTTTGGAAAAAATGATCGATTTTGGCACCACAGCAGCTCCATACAATTTTTCAGTAGGGGCCGATATTGACCCGAAACACTCGATCGTTATTGGACGCAATTAGATACTTTTATCCGATCCAGCGATGTACAGCACTTGAATGCAAAACTAGTGAAATTAAAAGTTTCTAAATATTGAATATTTAGTTTAGTTTTAGGCACCCTATTTTTCTTAGTACAAACTTTGTTATTGATTTTTTTTATTTTATGACGTCTACATTATCAAGTCAGTACAAAAAAACATTTTAGATTTCCAAACATTAGTTTTCTAGCACAAAATGAAATGTTACGGAAAAATGTTTGTATGTGATTAAAGAAAGCAGCATATTACGTAAGAGACACTTTTCAGACAAAAAAACACAATGAAGGCTGCTGGGTTTTGCTGCAAAAATAAGAAGCGAGTGCGAAAGTCAAAGTCTCCAGAAGAACTGTGTCTGGTTCTGCAAGATGCTCAATAAAACTTACCAGCTCATTTCCTTATAAAACTGCGCTAATTGTAGCGGAGACTAATATTTTTATTTTTATTTTTATTTTGTTGTCACACCAAATATTGACTTTGTTTCATTTACTACTGTTTACTGCTCTTTACGGTATTTTTTTTTAAAAATGTAGAAACATTTAATTTCATTATTTTGAAGGCATCTTTGCTCTACAGCATTTCTTTGCATGTGCCTAAAACTTTTGCACAGTACTGTGTGTATTAAATTAAAACCTTATCGAGAGCCGACGTCTGTATATATGTATATATACAGACGTTGGCTCTCGATAAGGTTTTAATTGAAAAAAATTGTAGACTTAATGTTGATTTCTTTATTGACAAACAAAAGAAAATTATTAATTTCATACTCGAGGTATTTATAATGTCGATTATCGAGTATCTGGTCTTACTCAGGGAACTGATATGTGTATCGTATCAAGTGTCATAACACCATGGTAGTGTAAAGAATGTAATTATTAATAATGATTTTGTTTTTTGGAAAAATGTACACTGCAAAAATATATCTTAGCAAGTAAAAAAATATCCTGAATATTGTCAGATTCAACTCATATTACTCTTTATTAGATTGTTTTTATTAAGCTTTTAAGCCTATTTATTTAAGATATTAAGATTTGTTTTCATTTCAAGCTTCATCTATTGTGTACAAATGACTAGAAATAAGCTTAATGGTCTTATATTAGTTATATAATAATCTCCTGATGAGGAAAATGATAGAATTGTTTTTGCCCTGTTGAAAAACGTTCACATTTTTAGGTGAAATGTTCTCTGAAAATGTTGCGATTATTCATAAACGCTCATAAATTTAATCCGTGTTCTGATACATTTTATAAACATGTAATATGACTGCTCGTAACCTCACCGCGTTTATAAACAGACTTTATCATGTTTGACCTTCAGCGTGGAAGCCGCCATTATTTCCTGCTTCCCCTCGTTCATCCTCACTGCAGGTGTGTGTGTGTGTGTGTGTGTGTGTGTGTGTTCAATTCCACAGCTGCATATTATACAACATGGCCAGAAGGGCATCCTGATGAGAGTTCCCATGATGCTCTCTGAGGACGAAGCTCCACTCAGAGACACCTGATTTGACATGTATGTTTGAGAATACACGAGTGTGTTTGTGTGTGTGTGTGTGTGTGTGTGTGTGTGTGTGTGTGTGTGTGTGTGTGTGTGTGTGTGTGTGTGATATAATACAGTTCCCATATAGAAACACGGCATGGGACAGATCACTCAGGATCAGTGAGAACACTGCCACCATCTGGTGCTGAGTGAACGTGAGTGCAGAAGTGGAGCTCTGTGCAGGACCTCATGTGCTTAGTCTGTCTGTCTGTCTGTCTGTCTGTTTGTCTGTCTGTGTTAGTTCAGTGCTGAAAAATATGTAAGGAATGAAACACTTGGTGTCATGCTATTATAGGAAAATAATCAACAGTACGGTGATACGATGAAACTGTGATGAGTTACTGTTACCACTCTGCAGTTGATTATTTTCCAAATAACTGCACATCCCAGCGTGTTTTATTCCTCTTACACCACCGCAATTTACCCAAGATTATAATATGCTACTTATTAAAAGACAACATGTCAATTTTTTCAAATCTATTCATAGTTACATTTAACATTGTGATCAAACTTTAAGTTTCCATAAAACTTACTGTTACAAAACACTGACACTGGAGACTCCTTCCATAAAATTCCAGGAAACTTCACGGTATCAGCATGTATTTTAAATCGCATAAATTATATTTGAAGCATCCACAGTATAAAGTCCCCATGAATGAGCTGTAACTATAGAAAGTGTGACGTATTAGAAATAGAGCATTAATGTAAACGTGTGATTTGGAGCTGCGCTACTGCCAGAGCTGCTGTTATAGAAAATGAATCAACACCTTCTGACCAATCAGAATCCAGAATTCAACACCATTGTGGTGTAAATAAACTGTATACACAATCTACATAATTGATCCAGGAAGTAATTCAATGCTAGTAATTTAGGCAGGAATTAATGTGTAGCATGGCACATACTTAACTGATATACTCACAGAAAAAGTGTATTATTTTTTTTAAATATATTTATCTATATATGTATTAATGTATCCTTCTCTTTAAATCAGCTGTTAAAGCCTATATTCCAGGCCTTGCTAATTTTAAGAATATCTTTTTTTTTTTTTAATCGATATATATATATATATATATATATATATTTTTTTTTTAAAAAGCGTGATTAGAGCCTCTGCTAAAAGAAGCACTATAACAAATAAATCCTTGAATTAACCTTTATAATGTTTATATAAGTCCATACAGAGCCAAATTGTTATTTTTAACACTGTAGATTTGTCCATGTAGCCTTGACTTTCCCGGTCCACCCACATGATCTCACGATAACGCCGCTGCTATTTATTATATCTGTTATATTTATTATATTACATTAAATTTAATTTCCATGCACTTTGTGTGTCACACTCCGAGTCACTGAGTCAGATCTTCTTTTATGTAACATAAAGTGGGGGGGGGGGGTTGTTTTGTTTTTTTGTCATTTGGTGCTTAAGGGAAAGTAAAGTGCTGTTATGCAATCAAACCTCTCCCTAAACAAATGCTAGAGAGAGAGAGAGAGAGAGAGAGAGAGAGAGGGGAAGTAGATCCTGAAGCATTGGAGACTCAGACAGTTTCCACACAACAGCTTGTGCAGAAATATACACACACACATGAACGTTTTTTACTCCTCTTATTTGTGTCTCTGTCTGTGTGTACTTGGATGAACTTCAGTGTGTGTTTATCAGTCCGTACAGGATTTCGCTGCATTTCTTTCTGATTGTTGCGTCCAAAAATGCTTGATTTTGCTGCAGCTTTTTTCAAAATTTGTGATGCAACTTGCAGAGTTTTTTTGTGCTTTTTTTGCAGAAAAACTACTTGAATTGGCGAAATTGCACTCGCACAAAATTGTTTTTGTCTTTCGGCAGTGAGTGTTTGTTGGTCAATGAGACCTTTTAGCTGTACCCATATTCGACGCACGTGAATCGAAGAGGGTTTCGACTGAACGCACGTTGTGATGACGTCACACGCCACGTCTTGACCCAAATCTGCGGAAAATCTTCGGTGATTCTGAACAATTGAAAGCTCCTCTGAATATTGCGGCGTTTCCGCGATTTTACGTTAACCCCTGCGATCGCAAAATCGCGAAATCCTGGAGGGACTGATTAGAGAAAGTCCTTTGTGCAGATTGATATTTGAATCGTGGATTAGAAACGTTACAGGGAACGAGCACGAAAACCAGTTTTCAAACTGGATGCGAACAGATTTACTTGTACATCGTTCGTAGGAGCATTTACATCTGGTATTTGTGAAAATCCTGTCATTTCAGAAAAACGCTCGTATCCTACACGTGCTCCTGAGTGTGTAAATTTACTTCATAAGAAGACTTATCAATCTAAACCTCAGTTGACTGACTTCAATCATATAATTTACATGGATCACTGCTCTTTTATATCTGGAATATACTGTCAGATTTTTATTTGCTTGTTTTATTACGTTTGCAGAGTTTATTCTAGCGTATTCTAGAACATGAATGAAAACCAGAATGGAAACATTGTTTTAAAAATCGCTTAATAACGTTAGTTTTCTATTTCCAGTGTGATTTCAAGAATGTATAGCCCAAACATTTCCAAAATACCTAAATTCCTGTGTAGAATGTGTCACTTCCTGTATGCCTGGCTAGATACCGCTACAGTCATGTTTTTAAAAAATAAATACATAAATAAATCTGTGTAGAAAATCTGTTACGTATGTAGGATTTTGTATGCTAACATTCTGCAAGAACAATTCAACTGCAAAGTAGAAGGAAGCTTTGAAAATGTTTTTAAAAAATAAAGTTAAAAATAAAAATAAATACGTGTGTATGGTTTAATGCAGCGTTTGGTTTCCTTCATACCAGAGGCTTCCTATGCACAGATTCAGCTATCGTATAGAAAGAACATAATTAACCTGTCTGTTCCAAAAACAAAAAAGTGTGGGATTGAACGGAAAAAAAAAAATCTTTCTTCTCAAAATGAAGCAAAATGAAAAAAAGAGAAAAAAGAAAAAGAAAATAGTTTCTGATTTGAATTCCTCCACTACATACACATTTACAGATTGTAAAGTTGGATCTAGTCATGAATATAGTTATGCAGAAAACTTTGCACTCACAAACACACACACACCCACACGCACACACACTACCCATTCAATTCCATCTCAGTAATAACAGCCCTGCATTGCACTGCCCGTGTAGCGTCCAATCGCAGCTATAATTGCATGTTTACAGGCCCTCAATTTGTATTTATTCTGCAGAATCTCTGTGATTTACCTTTCACTACATAATTGAAAAAGAAAATCAATAAAAAAAAAACTCACGTGAGGTCGCCGTCTCCTAGGAACCGTCGCTCCACCGAAACAGACACGCATCCGTAGATCTGTAGATGTTTTTCTTTTCACTGCTCGGCCCAGTGCAAAAACCTACATCTGTTTATTTTCACCTTGCAGGAGCAGGTCTGTAGGCATTACATCATGTTTCAGAGCTTGGCAGCAACATGGCGGCTGTGTGGTGTAGAAAGAAGAGAGTAGAGAGTACAGATGCTAATAAACCACCTTAAGAAAGGAAGAAAGAAACAAGGAAAGAAAGAAAGCATGCGTGATTGGTGCGATCAATATCCATGCTTGTTTGATGTTATAGCGAGGCAGGCGAGGCGTATCGATTACAGGATAATCAGAGAGGGAGCCGGTGCTGCTTCGCTCCTCTCAATAATTCAGAGGCAGGATTATGGTGGATGTTGGATGGAACATGTTCTGGGCAGCGGGACAGCACGGGAATATAACAACTCATCACCTAAAACATATCAACCTTTAGTCTTAACTATAGCATGGAATCCTTAGTGATGACCTTTGACCCCACAGTGGCCACAGCTGAAACTTTGTGAAAGTATGAATGGTAACATCGTAGCTAAGGGTTCAAATGTTACTACTACTTCTATTACTACTACTACTGCTACTACTACTTCTATTACTGCTACTACTACTACTACTACTACTTCTACTTCTATTACTATGACTACTACTACTGCTACTACGTCTACTGTACTACTAATACTACTACTTCTATTCCTACTTCTATTACTACTACTACTACTACTACTACTACTACTGCTTCTTCTACTACTTCTATTACTACTACTACTACTACTACTTCTATTACTATGACTACTACTACTGCTACTACTTCTACTGTACTACTAATACTACTACTTCTATTCCTACTGCTACTACTTCTACTACTACTACTACTACTATTACTACTGCTACTACTTCTACTACTACTACTACTACTTCTATTACTACTACTACTACTACTTCTATTACTATGACTACTACTACTGCTACTACTTCTACTGTACTACTAATACTACTACTTCTATTCCTCCTGCTTCTACTACTACTACTACTACTATGACTACTACTACTACTACTACTTCTATTACTGCTACTACTGATACTTCTAATACTACTACTACTACTGCTACTACTACTACTTCTACTACTATGATTGCTACTGCTTCTACTACTACTTCTATTACTGCTTCTGCTACTGCTGCTACTGCTTCTACTACTACTTCTATTACTACTACTACTACTACTTCTATTACTATGACTACTACTACTGCTACTACTTCTACTGTACTACTAATACTACTACTTCTATTCCTACTGCTTCTACTACTACTACTACTACTATGACTACTACTACTACTACTACTTCTATTACTACTACTACTACTACTACTACTACTACTTCTATTACTATGATTGCTACTGCTTCTACTACTACTTCTATTACTGCTTCTGCTACTGCTGCTACTGCTTCTACTACTATTACTTCTATTACTTCTCTTCCTACTGCTACTGTTCCTACTACTACTATTATTACTGCTGCTGCTGCTGCTGCTACTATTTCTATTGCAATGACACCATGTCGTTGATTATTTCCCTGTAACAGCAGGACCCCAAGTGTTTTATTCCTTGGTTTTTATAAAGCAACAGTAAATAATACTGACAATCCACCAAATAAGTCCCTGTGAATTTGTTCTTACTATAGAAACGATAAATATAAAGCAGCCATATGGTACACGGCCATGTCATTGCATTGAGTCAGTAGCTCCAGGCTGTGTGGTAAAGCGCTCGAAGCTGAAACTAGTGAGAAAATTGACCTTCTGAATACAGATACGATATCTGATCTGTGATCCTCCAACTCTCCAGTGGCTCCTTTGTGAGGATGTCACGAGCCCATGCACGTTTACTGCACGTTTTTAAGGTCAGCGCTGAGGGTCGTCCTCTCACCCTCGCGCTTTCTTTATCGCTTAATCACAGCAATTACGCCACCGAGCCGCTCTGTTTGTTTGCTGGGCGTCGGTTGTATTAGAGTGTTTGTTTGTTTGCTCGCTTCCTGCTGTGAGCTCCATGCAGAGACTGAGGGACTGAGACCGCGACCATCGAATGGTAAAGTCGACAGTTCTTGACACACACACACACACACACACACACACACACACACACACACACACACACAGCAGTGGACACGGTTCTGCATGTTTTGCAGGGAAAATAATGGTTGAAGATGATGTGAAGATGAGGCAGCACTAAAACAACAATTTTCTCACACTTTTGTGTTTCACATTGCATCATATTGCACCTGATTGAATATTCCACCCACAAAATACCTTCTGCTCTACAGTAAAAAATAAAAACCTTGGAAAAAGCTTTTTCAAAAATGCATCAAGTAGTTGCAGGTAATTGTTTTAGTTTTTTTTTCTTTTTTTCAGTTGAAAATAAAATACATGCAAGAAGTTGACTATTTTTTTTTACATTAAATGTTTTTCAATATATCAGTTTGGTATTTGCTTTTAAAGGCAAATCCTAAAGGGTCTTTTTTTAAATATGGAAATTGTAACTATAACGAAATTATTTTGAAATGAATAACGAATATTCATGATCTCAAATGTCATGCCATTACTTTAAGTCAGTGGAGTTATCAATTGGTGTCGTAAGCACGGGTCATTACAACAGTGACAGAAACACCAGTGACAGATTTACATTAAGGATTTACGTATTTTCCAAGATGGCGTCAACGGCATCTCAAGGCACGCATCGTTAATTACATCAGCATCAATAAATAACTCTGTTGAACCTTTTTTTTTTTTTGGGGGGGGGGGGTTTAGATTATTTCATGGAAAGACTGAAAAGTGTAACTCCAATGACACAGCTAAATAATTCACAAGAAAAAGCAGTATTTACAGGTAAACGAATAACTTATAGAGTGTGTAGGGAAACTATACGATTATATAACACAATTTTGAAACTACAACCTATACGCTCGTTCATATAAAGTTCTTAAAGCCATTTCACACCTTATAAAGCGGCCATTTTACCACATTACGTTAGTTAGAGGCACATTAGAAACCTTGGTTTATGTTTTAAATGAAGCATAAACTCCAGAGAAACCCACTGAAATCATATAACCACACGTTCTATATGCTGTGAACTTTATTTCAAATCATTATCTATGATTTTACTCTAATGTCATGACTTGTAGTTGTAGTATCAACGTGTTTGTATACTAGTAAAAAAAAAAAACAAAAAAAAAACCGCTGAATTATTGCTCCACATTTACTCCACAGTTTTACTTGTTATAATCATAATTTCCATCCACCATGTTTACTTGACATTGTCATACATACTGTACGGAAATTAGTTTTCTTGATATAAATGAAGCGTGTGCTGGGGATCGAACAGCCCTGAGATATGACAGGAAGTCTTAACAGAACCTAAGACTTAACAACTTAACACATCTGGCTGTTGTGATACGGCCCTGATGCGAGGCAGATAAGCAGATAATACCATCCTGAACTGTATTGTTCTCATACAGCGAAGTCCGAAGTGTGTTATTTGGCTTAGACCACTGTGATTTGCCAATGATTACAATTTTTAATTCGGACATCACACTTTTTAACGGTTCATATGTAGCTACATTTAATATTGTAGAACATCCACAAGACAAGTTAATGCAACTGTAGATCTTACCAGCCTCTCTTTTTTTTGTCTCTCTTGAAGTTAATGAATATAATGATATAAAAATGTCATTTTATGGAGAAACTGGAAAGCGTAAACTCCTTTACGAAGCATAAAAGTGCTGGCATAAAAGTTATTTAAACATCTCCTAACAGAAAACGTCACCATTTCAACAGTTTTAAATTACATGATTTTCTTTGCTAAACAATGACATTTTTAAAATCCATTTATTACATGGTTTAGATTACGTGACTCAAGCATATTAATAGAAATCTGTCATTCATGAAATCTGTCATTCATTCTGTCATTCAGGTGAAACCGCTGTCCGAACCGTGCTGTTATATCAAATGAATCCACACCTACTGACCAATCAGAAGTAGTAACTGTGTTAGGGTATAAGGACTTTTAAGCCATAAATGTTCTCGTTCTAATATGTTAGTAATTCTATAGTAGTAATTACTAACAAAATTGTAACTTTAAGTTTCTGACACTAGAGAATCTCCAGGCAGAGGGATTTTTGCTCTGCAGTAACACGACAAGCTGCATCTTTATTTTATTAACTTCAAGAGACAGAGAGAGAGAGAGACAAAAGCTGGTGAGGGAATTACTGTTCATAGGTACTATAACATAACTGATAAAAGGAACTAACTTGCTTCAATATTAAATGTAACTATAAACAGATAAAAAAGTATGACATGCTGTATTTGATAAACAAAAAGTTTGATATAATTATCAAGCTGCTGTGCTTTAAGAGGAATAAAATGTTTCGTGACATGCCATTACAGGTTAAATAATTAACTTTGGGGTTGTAATTGTTACGTAAACTGGAGGAAAGGGAGTCAGGATGCATGCGCTGGGGAAACGTCAGTTTATTAGGAATAGGTGATTCAAAATTAACGGAACAAAACAAAAACAACAAACCATAATCCAGTGAACAAAAAACAGCAATAATCCAAAATGAGATAATCCTTCAGGCAGAAAACAAAACAAAGGGAAAAACATGCGAGGCAAGGAGGTGGTTTGGGAACCACGAACAATGAGCAACTTACTCTGAACTCTATTCTAGTCTATCTATCTAACAATCCGCAAGGAAGCGGAAACAGAGCGGGGTTTTTAAACACACACAAATCCGAGACACCAGAAACTCATAATTACAATGAATGAACAAGAACCAATAAGAATAAGGAGGCGGAGACATGACACAAACCAAAACATAAGCACATGGAAAAGAAAACAAACGTGAGTTCATGAAAGAGTCCGAAGGGTTTTTATGAATAGCGCTGGAATGCGCTCAGTGGAATGCGGAAGTATGCTGCTCCGTTAGCCTCCGCTAGCTTCGTAACGAGAGAGAGGGAACCTAACAGTAATGGCATCACACCACGGCATCATTGATTAGTTTCCTTTAATAGCACCCTCCATAGTGTTTTATTCCTAACATGGTTCATTTTCCATAAATAGTGTGCATTTATAGATACAGATGATTTCTTATAAGTGTAATAAGAGCAAATCTCAGACGAGCAACAGCGACCCATGGAATGCAATGACTCCGGGGTCAGGGTGAGTGACCTGCAGTAACATGGTCAATAGCTCAAGGCAAACAGGTAAAGACACTGCAGGATTTGCTTTGCTCTGGTGATAACAGAAGAGAATATAAGAGATATTTGAAGAAAATTATACTGAGATGCTCAACACATCCCTCTGTGCCTGTGCACCAGGGTAAAATAAATGTATCCAGTGCTTGATGGTACTCGTGTTACTGCCATCATAAACCAGGTTAATGTTTTTGGAGAGACGAAGTGTTAACTGCCAAAGGCCATGAGCCTGCTTTGTTTCCAGACATATAATAAGGAAGAAAGAACAAACAAACAGCTCTTGTTGGGAACCTAAACACAGTATAAGCTAGTATCTTCCAAACTGGTCCTCAGGGACTTGACTGTTCAGATTTTTACTATTTTCTTGCTCTGAACACACCTAAAACAAGCATTCAAGAACCCTGAATACATGGTACAGGTGTGTTGGGCCCTGAGAGAGAGAGAGTCAAAATATGTGGTGAAAATATATAGAGTTCCCAAGGAGTGGTTTATCAGTCCCTCCAGGCTTTTGCGATCGCAGAAATGAACGCAAAATCAAGCCGCAATATTCGCAGGAGCTTGCAATATTTCAAAATTACCGCAAATTTTCTGCAGATTTGGGCCAAGACGCATCATGTGACATCATCACAACACACATTCAGCCAAAGTCCCCTTCGATTCATGTGCGTCGAACATGAGTACAACTAAAAGGTCTCATTTACCAACAAACATCACTAAGAAAGAGCACGCAAAACTATTTCGTGCTATCGCAATTTCGCCAATACGAGTAGTTTTCTGCAAAAAAGCGCAAAAATCTCTGCAAACTGCATCACAAATGTTGAAAAAAGCAGCAGCGTTCAAGCATTTTTGCCCACAACAATCACAAAAAAAAACTCACAAAAACTCGCAGAAAACTGCCCTTAGACCTTATGAGTGATTTTATAAGTGAAGCTTTTTTTTTTTCTCAGTATAGGAAAATGTGTTGAAGTTCTTGTCTGTGGTAAACACACACACACACACACACACACACACACACACACACACACACACACACACACACGGTCTACAGATGGATAGCAATTAAGTTACACAACATCGGACTGTTCCTTTAAAATGCCGTAAATTGCCTTTTCACTGTTAATCTCACTTTGTCTTCTGGAACATTTGGAGAATAAAAATGCTACAGTCGCAGTGTAATGCATCCTGACCTTAGTGTAGCTTTCATGCTCTCTGTCTCATACACACACACACACACACACACACACACACACACACACACACACACACACACACACTCAGAAGATATGTTTCCTCCCTCATTCACTCCGTAACCCATGTAAACTGTCCATCATCGTAACACAGCATCACCGAGATACGTGTCTGTTGTTCTATGTTCCCTGCCCCTCTCTCTCTCTCTCTCTCTCTCTCTCTCTCTCTCTCTCTCTCTCTCTCTCTCTATCTCTCTCTCTCTCTCTCTCGTTCCCTTCTTTCTTTCTCCCTTCCTTCCTCTTTTCTCCCCTCCTCCATCTTTTCCTCCAGCTCATTACCTTGGTTAAATATATTCCCTTAAAAGTCCATCCACGTGAGCACAAGAGCGGAAGAAAGACAAAGGCGGCGAGTTAATTACTCATCATTTACAGCAGATGGCTGGAGATGATATGTAAATGGTACTGTGTGTGTGTGTGTGTGTGTGTGTGTGTGTGTGTGTGTGTGTGTGTGTGTGTGTGTGTGTGTGTGTGTGTGTGTGTGTGTTTGAGAGAGAGAGAGAGAGAAAGAGAGAGAGAGAGACAGAGACAGAGACAGAGAGAGAGAGTATGGTTGGGGGAGGGGGCAGGGGGGGGATTTTATTCCCTGTAACACATAGTTGATAACAACAGCCATAATTATAGCTTGTAATTTTCAGTAATTATGTGCAACCTGCCTTATTCTTATTTTACATATTAATGTCAAACATAATGTGAGTGTAAACTTGCTCTCAGAGTCTGTGTGTGTGTGTGTGTGTGTGTGTGTGTGTGTGTGTGTGTGTGTGTGTGTGTGTGTGTGTGTGTGTGTGTGTGTGTGTAGGCTGAGACACTTTATACACTTATTATGAAATCTATATTCGTAAATCATTTGTGCTTATAATGTGTTATTGTTATACTAATAATGCTTCATAAACCTATAATAATTCCTATAAATAATTCCTTGATAACTTGTCTTGTCATATTGTAGTGTGACTATTCGTTATAACACCATGTCTGGTGTGCTGCATACTGAACAAATAATGACCTGGGCATGATTATACAGCAATTGTGATATATATATATATATTATTTATTTTTTTAATTATATACAATTAAAATCAGTGACATAGTGGTGTCATGGAGCACTTGTGTCCTGCCTTTAATCACTACATGTTACACAATTAGACAAAAAAGGTAAAACACACACACAAATAAAATTTTCAAAAGCAAAATAAAATAAAATTAAAAAATACAATCAAATAACATATTGTATAACATTGTATAACATATCTGTGTAATTGTGATTAAAGGAGTGGTTTGTAATTCCCAGCACCCTCTGCTGTCTGAGACATGAACGCACTAATAAGTCTTTCCCTCCCCCCTAACCGACTCCACCCACTTTGTGAATTTAGCAAAAGACGCAAAGATGAGCAACCCTGTTCCGGATGGAGGCAGAGTTTATTTCAGGGCCAGAAAAATGACAACTGAAGCCCAAATTGAGGAAAGGAATGAGAACCACTGCATGGAAACACTACAGGTAACAGTTACTCTAATGCATCTTTAAAAGGTCTAGAAAGACTCACATTCACTGATGCTCAAGAAGGCAATACGATACATTAAGAGTCAGGGGGGTGTAAACTTTTGAACAGGATGATCGGTGTAATTGTTATTATTTTGTTTAAAGATCTTCTTTTTTTTCTTCAGAAGCTACTTAAGATATTTACATGTTTCCCAGAAGACAAAATAATAACAATTTACACCGATCGTCCTGTTCAAAATTTACAACCCCCCCCCGACTCTTAATGTAGTTGAGCTCCTTGTTGAGCATCAGTGAATGTTTGCACCTTTTGTAATAGTCGTGTTCGAGTCCCTCAGCTGTCCTCAGTGTGAAAGATGGATCTCAACATCATATAGCCGCTGCTGGAAAGGGGTCAAATATGCAGAAGATGCTGGAAAAGCAAAGAATGTGCAGGACCTGGAGGATTTTTCTGAAGAACAGTGGGCAGTTTAACTGCTCAGGACAAACAAGGGACTCATGAATAACTATCACAAAACATAACACATTGTAGTATATGTGAAAAGTATTAAGTATTAAGAATCGAGCGTTTGTAAACTTTTGAACTGGTTCATTAGTGTAAATTCAGTTATTATTGTGTCTTGTGGACTATATATATATATATATATATATATATATATTATTATTATTAACATTTTGCTGATTCTGCAGGGCATATGTAAACTTATGAGCACAGCTGTATATATTAATTACTGTTTAACGATTCTAAAGATACTGACTCAATTATTAGTTCTGATTCCAAACACAATCAGGACTCCTTTTTCATTTTCGAGGAGCACCAGAACCTCCGGTATGAGTTTGCTTTTTGTTCTTGCATGTGTGTGTGTGTGTGTGTGTGTCTTCACATCTGCTTGCTAATGAAGTCTGAATTCGGCCCACTTTCTCACAACCACAGTGCAAACCCACTCGTCTTTACACGCCGCTAATGACCGTGGCTGGAATGCATACAGCCTTATTCTGCACACTGGTTTACACAGAGTAACACGTTCCTGCTGCTACTGCGAACATGTGGGGCATCAGCCGAGGCCTGGGGACGCCAGTGTGCAAAATTAGCCTTTCATTTTTAAGAGATTTCTCACAAAAAGCTGCACTTTGTGTAGAAGATCGCTTTCCCCTGATGGAAAGCTTGGGCTTTTTTTTTTTTTTTTAAATATACTTATATAAATATTCTCTGAGGACTGTAGGAAGGTGTGTGCAGTTTTCTAGAGCCAAACTAAACTCACGGCTGCTCAGGAATGTGTAGCGTCATTGTATCATAGATCCATAATGATCAGAAAACATGGATCAGAGAGAATCCTCTGGATCTGTGTAAAAAAAAAAGAATTATTTCACACATTGATGCATCGCCATAATTTACTCCAGTCCTCTCGGTCGCTGGCTTTTAAGCAATGAGGACCTCTGTTGGTGGAAACACGGCATGATAGTAAATGACACGATGACACCTAGAACATGACAGAAGAAGACACTACACCTGCTGGACTTGAAAACGCTTGTTAGCGTTAATAGACAATATTTGTATGGAATTAAGTTTGTGCCAAAATTATTGAATGTAACATCGATTTACTCTCATTGGCTAGTGAGATTTGGATCGACAGCTCGAGTGTCCAGCTGAGGAGGAGGAGGAGGAGGAGAAGGATGACGACAACGACGGAAAAAAATAGTTGTATGAGTCTACCTAAACCTCAAATATTAATTCCGAATGAATATACTAAGTAGGTAAGTAAATAATTTCCACTACAATGTACAAACATTGTAACTATACAGAGAACCGCATCCAGAACGCATCCAAAATTACTTCCAGGTCAGGGAGCTGTCCATCCAAATCTCACTAGCCAATGAGAGTAAATCACTGTTAAGCCCCGCCCACACGAGAGATTTGTGCCAGAATGGCAAACGTAAACGAAAAGTTTGAAATTCGTAAACCGTGATCAACAAAAAGTTAGCTTAGAAAACTGTTAACAAAGAATGCTGTTTATTTGAAGACCGTGTTACAAAATAACATTTGATTTCGGTCAGTGTCAGAGGTCTGTAACTTTTTTTTTTCTCTTTAGCTTTACGAGAGAGCAAAAAAAAAGAGAGGTGACGATAAATGAACTGCTTTAAACCTGTTATAAAGTAAGTGAGAACAGGAACTTGTTTTCGTGGACGTTCCACAACAGTAAATGTAACTACAAATGGATAAAAGGTATTCTTTCGTCATTCTTTAATGAATAAAAAATATATAATATTCATGTAACTATAGTTCTATTATTAATATCTTTTGGGGGTTTTTTCTCTGTATTTTCCATTTTGTTAAACGAGTCCCTGCTAGGTTTCCTCCTCCTGCATGTCCTGTATAAGCGTGGAAGGAAAATGAAGAGCCCAGGAGCGAGTGGGAGGATGCACCTTGCCGTATTCGCACCATGTAACTGCAGAAAACACGCACGCACAAACGCACGGTGGATTTGTACATGCAGCTAAATCGAGTGCCTTAATGGAAATGTATTACTAATGCACGGAAGTTAATAAAACAACATTGCACATTCTTTGCATATATGTAAAAATGCAATTGCAAAATAATTAGGAAA
The DNA here is from genome assembly GCA_023630585.1 of Cranoglanis bouderius. Lineage (NCBI taxonomy): Eukaryota > Metazoa > Chordata > Actinopteri > Siluriformes > Cranoglanididae > Cranoglanis > Cranoglanis bouderius. The sequence goes on from CM042539.1 coordinate 7,472,756, forward strand.
CAAGCATAATACTTTTTTTTTTTTTTTTTTTAAATGCACAGGTCTCAGGTCCACCTACAATCAGTCACTGACTGTGGCTCAGAAAGAGGAGACCGTGTGAGCAGCTGTTATTTGGGTGGTGGTTTATTCTCAGCACAGCAGTAACACTGATGTGGTTGTGTGTGTGTGTGTGTGTGTGTGTGTGTGTGTGTGTGTGTGTGTGTGTGTGTGTGTCACTGCTTGTTTGAAAAGCAGTCCAAATAAAACCAGGTACCACTAGCGCACTGATCAGAAACAGACTCCGATGAAGACTAGAGGACGATTAACACACACTGTGCGTAGACATGAGCTCTAGTCTCTGAACACCGAACACCTACAAGGTGACCAACGAGGTGCGAGTGCGTCATAAAGTGCATTTTTAAAAGGCATCACTGCTGTAGCTGATCCACTTGTACTTGCGTCACACACACTACCATGTCGGTAATTCCACCTAAATAATATCTGCTCAGCGGTGCACTCAGTGGTGCTCTCTTTCCACCGATGACACATCGTGCACAGCCACAGTCAGTAATCGTACACCTACAGTATGTGGTAGTTGGACCTGAGAAAACGGCCACTGGATGTGCGTTTTGATGCATTTTGCTCGTTTACAGAGCCGGGATCTTTGTTGTGTCTCTTCGCTGCTCCTGTTTAGCAAAGTCTTGCCTTGTTTTGATTACTGATTGTTTGATAGTTTGATTTCGACCCTTTGCCTGCTTTCACGACCACGACTGTGTCTCATGTTAATTCCAAAACAAAATCCGGGCTTAGGTCATCACAAGGGTTGCAGAGGTCGAAGCAATATTGGAAAAGTGGCACACACATTTTTCTTTTTTTTTTCTTTTTTTTTTTTAGTCTTTACATGGGAAACAAGTTTCTTGTTTCCTTGTTTCTTGTTTCTTTGTTATTTCTGATTCACAGTATCCACAATACACCCAGTTATCATTGCCAGGTACGGACATTATCCACTCCATGATTCCTCTTTTCCTTCTCCCAGCATATCTTAAAACAGAAATGCATGCGCAAAAGAAGAAAAAGCAACATTTTCAGGCCTACAACATCTTAAAAACTGCGCAAAAAGACCTGAACCTAGCTCGAAAACCTGGAAAAGGGAGACACATGTCTCAGTTTCACACGTAACACGTTCACCATAGTGCGCACGCATTTCTTCTTCACGGTTTCTGCAATACACCTTTGTTATCATCGCATCAGTACAAACCATTATCCACTCCATAATCTCCATTTTCCAATACAACACAAAAGGTTCTGTATGTTGTAGATACACAGTCTGCGCTCACACATCCCCTTGGCCTACGTTTGAGGAAATTGATCGGATTTCATTCTGATTATTTGCTTTAAAACAAGATCTCTTTTTAATCCAGCTCAAATAAAATGCAAACCTGTGGACTTGCGTATTCCACACGCAACCGCATTCCAGAATCGGCACAATTTGCCGTCACCCAGGCAACCTTTTATCTCGCGTTGCAACGTATAAGTACAATGGGGGAAAAAAGTATTTGATCCCCTGATGATTTTGTACGTTTGCCCAATGACAAAGAAATGATCAGTCTATAATTTTAATGGTAGGTGTATTTTAACAGTGAGAGACAGAATAACAACAAAAAAATCCAGAAAAACGCATTTCAAAAAAGTTATAAATTGATTTGCATTTTAATGAGGGAAATAAGTATTTGATCCCCTATCAATCAGCAAGATTTCTGGCTCCCAGGTGTCTTTTACAGAGGTAATGAGCTGAGATTAGGAGCACTCTCTTAAAGGGAGTGCTCCTAATCTCAGTTTGTTACCTGTAAAAAGACACCTGTCCACAGAAGCAATCAATCAGATTCCAAACTCTCCACCATGGCCAAGACCAAAGAGCTGTCCAAGGATGTCAGGGACAAGATTGTAGACCTACACAAGGCTGGAATGGGCTACAAGACCATCGCCAAGCAGCTTGGTGAGAAGGTGACAACAGTTGGTGCGATTATTTGCAAATGGAAGAAACTGTTAGTCTCCCTCGGTCTGGGGCTCCATGCAAGATCTCACCTCGTGGAGTTTCAATGATCATGAGAACAGTGAGGAATCAGCCCAGAACTACACGGGAGGATCTTGTTAATGATCTCAAGGCAGCTGGGACCATAGTCACCAAGAAAACAATTGGTAACACACTACGCTGTGAAGGACAGAAATCCTGCAGCGCCCGCAAGGTCCCCCTGCTCAAGAAAGCACATGTACAGGCCCATCTGAAGTTTGCCTGAATGATTCAGAGGAGAACTGGGTGAAAGTGTTGTGGTCAGGTGTGGTCAGATCTCTTTGGCATCAACACAACTCACCGTGTTTGGAGGAGGAGGAATGCTGCCTATGACCCTAAGTCATAACACCATCCCCACCGTCAAACATGGAGGTGGGAACATTATGCTTTGGTGGTGTTTTTCTGCTAAGGGGACAGGACAACTGCACCGCATCAAAGGGACGATGGACGGGGCCATGTACCCTCAAATCTTGGGTGAGAACCTCCTTCCCTCAGCCAGGGCATTGAAAATGACCTTAATGACTTGGAGAGAATGCAAAGAGGAGTGGGACAAAATCCCTCCTGAGATGTGTGCAAACCTGGTGGCCAACTACAAGAAACGTCTGACCTCTGTTATTGCCAACAAGGGTTTTGCCACCAAATACTAAGTGGAAGGGGTCAAATACTTATTTCCCTCATTAAAATGCAAATCAATTTATAACTTCTTTGAAATGCGTTTTTCTGGATTTTTTTTGTTGTTATTCTGTCTCTCACTGTTAAAATACACCTACTATTAAAATTATAGACTGATCATTTCTTTGTCAGTGGGCAAATGTACAAAATCAGCAGGGGATCAAATACTTTTTTCCCCCACTGTATTCACAAGCTGTACAGAAACACTTTTATGTTCTATTATACTGGTTTGGATTTATCAGTATAAACGCTTCAGGAAATATATTTGGAACTGAGATGGAATTTTCTCACGCATACACACCTCCACAAGCACTTTCTTTTGCAGAAGTGTGTATCTGTGTGTGTCTGTGTGTGTGTGTGTGTGTGTGTGTGTGTGTGTTTGATCTAGGCCGATTACTAGATAAACAGGGGTCCTTTCCCTGAGCGGAAATCCATTATGCACTCGGTGTCCACAGCTGCTTGTCATGCATTGGCTGGCCCGGATCCCGGCGAATCAAAGGTGTCCGTTCTGCCTCCAGTGCTGCCATGAATATTTATGGGTGCTGTGCAGGCAGAAGCGCTCTGTGATGTAATTGCAGTATACCAAGTAGCTCGACACCACAGAGCCAAGCCCCTGTACGAAACGACCACGCCCGTATGCATTATTTCGCGAGGTTTTATTCGATATCTACGAACACTGTACTCATAAGAAGCATTACCATACTTTCCCGCTTTCCTGGAAGTGTCATGAATGTGGATATGACTACTTAGGAACAATTATACACTTGTGCCAGAAACTGTAATGTATTATTCTACATAATGTTGTTTGTCCATCATTTATAATAAGTGTACTAAGTGTACAGGATTCACACAAAAGGTTTCAGTACCCACCGACCCAGGTTCTGAATACGACAGAAAAAAACAAGATATGGACCAGTAGCTTTCAATCAAGTGGGTGGCTGTCAATCAAAAAAGTCTGCCTCATGTACTCGCAGAGTGGGTGTGGCTTTGAAGTGGACACTAAAGAGAGACGGCGTGCTGTAAAAACTCATCTTACTCGTCTTACATTTTTTAAAATCATGGACTCTGCCTTTACAGAGTGTGTGTGTGTGTGTGTGTGTGTGTGTGTGTGTGTGTGTGTGTGTGTGTGTGTGTGTGTGTGTTTTCAGAATTCTGGTGTTAGTATTCAGTGGCTGATTTACCCATCAGCCCTGTGTCTACCTCCTGCCCTACTACATCACTGAGGGACCTGCCAGAGTCTGACAGTCGTTATTCACACAGTGACCATCTGCCCGGCTACCACACACACACACAAACACACACACACACACACACACACACACACCAGCAAAGCACTGCATTCATACATGTCTGACAAGGACGGTGAAGGACTGTTGTTAACCTCTCAGCACCGGAGAGCCGATGCAAAGTCAGGAAAAAGGACACACATGGCTCGCGATATATAATTATACTGTGTGTTATCTCTACATTCCCTGTCAGGCGCCTCGTTTTCAACTAATGAATTATTTATGCATTCTAACTGTAAAGTCGTTTCATTTTTCAAGCCAGCATTTTGTTAAATACATGTTATTTCACACTGCTATTCGCACAAGATTCTCTTCACCTATTTAATATTGAATCAGTGGAAATGCATAAAATATTGCATATAAAAAAAAAAAAGTTTTGAAAGTTCACAATGCAATCGGAGCAATAGAGTAGGAAATTTATTGTGAAAATTGGTTAGTAACCTCGCTTCGCTTATTATCCAAGTTTGTTTTCAGATGAAGAGCAAGCTGCTACACACACACACACACACACACACACACACACACAGAGTTAAACCGATTAAAAAGAAGCAGGAACGTTGTTAGGAACGTGACGGAGGTATTATTCATTTTATTTGGCTTTGCTCGCCGACACTGGCTCACTGTCAAGGGCGTGGCCATTTTCAGTTCATGGGAATTTAATTCCTAACGACACCAAACAGCTGTTCCATCTTGAAGATGAATTTTCCTGCCTTCGACTAAAGATAATTCTAAAACTCCGACCTCCAACTAGGAGAACGCCCCCTCAACGCGGAATTCCTATTCAGAAAGAAGGGAAGGTGTCTTCCCTGTCAACCTTGAGTTCGGTATGATGTCGTGCCACAATGGCCACTCACACATTCAACTGTGAATTAAATATTCACTTCGCTCCTTTAAATGAGTTTATAGTAATATTCATTTTAGTATAAACTCAATCAACACAAAAATGTTAGTTGTTTAAAAGATAATCTATTACACTGACTGTAGAGTATCGCTTGTTGTTAACAAAACACACACATGGAGGTGTCCATATTTCTTCCCACTTTGCAGCTCAAAGAGTTAAAGAATTCAGAGTTCAGTCGAACGCAGCGTTAAATCCTAACGCTGAATAGCTGAATACACCATCTTTAAATTGCACTTCTAGATGAATTTATGATGTCACAGCTATGAAATCGCCAAGAAAAAATAAATGAATACAGAAACGGCAATTTCACTTGAAACTAGAGGTTTTTAGTCAGGTCCTAATTTTCAATGCAAATCTGCATTCAGTTTGTCCACTCAATCATTCAAACCCTTCCACCTGGACCTGATGCTGCATTTAATTAAAGCTTTAATTATAACTCAGTCCAGCCGGGGTTTCCCTCAACCCCGAGTTCGATATGAGATGCTCACACCACAACATACCACTTCCACAGCATTCAATGTAACTATAAATGCATAAAAATAAAAAAAGTTAGCTGTGTAAGAGGAATTAATACACGTCCAGACATGCTGTTAGCGGAAGATAATTAACTTCAATATGGTAACAGCAACTCCGTTCATGACACCACCCTGTCTTTGATTATTTTCCTATAACAGCATGAGACGGAGTGTTTTATTCTCCACTTAAGAGTCACTTATTTCAATATCAGTAACCTGTAGGAGAGGATTATGTTTTTGGGGTGTTTTTTTTTTTTTTTTGCTGAGATGTTGATACACTGCAGTATATGCGCTGTGCTCAGATCTGTAGCGCTCGGTGACATGTGACGAATCCCTCGGTTTTATTTGCTACTTGCGTGTCCTGGATCTATCAGTCATGCAGCGAGTGGAGTGTGTCAGATCAGAGAGCAGGAACGAGAGAGACGGAGGAACTGAGAGGAACTGAGAGGAACTGAGGGAGTCAGAGAGCAGTAATCACACACACCAGCTGCTGTGTGGACTCAAACCCAGTTCTGTCACACTCTTCACACAAGTCCCTCTCCACTTAATAGAGGCTCCTGGGATTCGGTTTGAAGACGGAGTGACTCGTCTAGCAGCTTTACCTGATCACGCCACTGAAAGAGATCCAGCTCAGCGAGTAGACGCTTCATTATTTCAGCGAATCTGATCAAGCTCCAGCTTAATGAGGCACAAATGATCCTAATAACACCAGGCTGCAGCTTATTACGATCTTTGATTCTACAGAGAGTCGACATCTCATCGCCATTTTGCTTCAGAAGAATTCCCCGTCGCCATCTTAACGGCCGTTTCCGTACTTTATTACCTCACGTGAGGTTCATTAGAGTCCCTGCGGCTCAAGTCAGCATAACTGCAGCCTTCAGAATAAAAAGTCAGCAGAGCTGGCCTGCACAGCTAACAATTTTAGGTTTGGGGAATGTTCTGGGAATGTTGCAGCCCATTCAAGTTTCTCAAATCTGTTAGATCTTGATACAGAACCAAAAGTCCAGGGCGGTGAACCTAGACCCGATCCAACTCCTAGTATAAACTAAAGGAACAAATACAGCATACGTCACTTCACCAGCTACATGAACGGCATTGTTCACACACTCGCTCGCGTATCTTATGAACATCTGGAGGATTAAAAGTGGTTTCCAATAGACGGCCAAAACATCTCTGTCCATCTGGATTCCAAGTCAAACTGTAATGTTTAGAGATTTAATGCACAGCGACGTTAAACAGACTGACGAGCTCCGTTTCTCTTTAAAACGTTCTACCGTCATCGTGACTGTTGTCATGATCTGTGTCTCAAATCAAAAATCCTCACAGTACATTCAAAAATATTTACTAATCTAGAAAATCCATAACATAGTGATAGGGTTCATGTTTAATTAAGAAAAGAACATTCCAGATTAGGCCACGCCCACTTTGGAGTTAACTCTGAATACAGATATGGATATCTGGAGCACTATACAGATACAGATACAGATAATGTCATTGTGTTACACTACTACTACTGGTGCAGTGAATGGAGATTAAGGTGAAAACTTTTTTTTATTACTGTAATGAAAACATTTGCCTTGTCTACCAGCACTGTGGGCCTTGTAAATCTAACCTGGAGAAGGCTGTCCTGCCGATGCCCTGCGCCACCCCCCCGGCCCATGTCTTAAAAAGTGCACGTCAGCATATGAGCCCAGGTCACAGCAGCGGACCTTAAATCCAGGGTGACATAAAGAGAAGGAGGAGGGCAGGGGACGAGAGCAGTAATCGGATCATTGGCTAAAACGAGTTGAGTCGATGCAATCAATAGAAACTGCGCATGCAGCAAAGAGGCTTTAATGGGCCTTAATCTGCGTTAGGTATTACAGACAGGAAGTCAGAGGACTGGAGCTGTGGAGAGGATTCAACCCTTCCAGTGAGGGATGACGTGTTCCTCAATGTGTTCAGTCTCTGAACGAGGCACTGACACGTCTGATAGAAGAGCAGCTCCATCTCTGGGCCGGTTTAGCCTCATCACAGCTTGTGGGTAATGAAACATTAAATGTAAATGTCCTGAAGCCCGGCTTAATCATCATTTGAGCCAGGGTTAAACTTGGTGCTGATTACATATTGCGCTCGGGGCGTTTTTTTTTTGTTTTTTTTTTTACAGTATCAGAAAAGGTGCCAGTTTGAAATTCTTCATTCGACAGCCATATATTTTAAATAATATAACCCGACTGTGTAACCTAGTCTGAATTTTATCACAATTAATATTCTCCCATAGCGTCTAATCTTAGTCTTGTCCTTGCTGTTCGTCTCCGTATATCCGTGCCATCACTGCTACAGCGCTTAGCTCATCTATACCCTTAAGGAAAAATCACATACATTTCACACGCAATTATGTGAGTAATATGTGATCACATGTGAAAGTGCATTTCAACATAGTATGCCTTGAAATTGCACAATATGAGATCACATGTGAAAAAGAATTATTCATGTGAGAAAATTGCGTGAAAATAAATGAATTGTGTGCAATAAACACGTGAAATTAAGTGAATCATGTATAAGAATCAGATGTGAAAAAAATCATGTGAAAATCAAATGGGAGAATAAATGAATCATGTGTCAAATTTACAGTTGAAAAATAAAAGAATCATATATTTAAAACACACACACATGAAAATAAATGAATCATATGTAAGAATCACATCTGTAAATAAATGATTCATGTCTAAGGAGCCGATGTAAAAATAAATTAATCATGCATAAGGATGACATCTGAAAATAAATGAATCATGTATAAGAATGAATGTAAGGATCAGATGTAAAAAATAAATAAATAAATGAATAAATAAAAATTTTAAAAAATAAAAATTTAATTAAACAAATCATTTGTAAGAATCAGATGTGACAATAAATGAATCATGTGTAAGAATCAGATGTGAAAATAAATGAATCATGTGTTAGAATCAGATGTGAAAATAAATGAATCATGTGTAAGAATCAGATGTGACAAAAAATGAATCGTGTAAGGATTAGATGTAAAAAAAATATATAAATAAATAAATAAATAAATAAATAATAATAATAATAATAATAATAATAATAATAATAATAATAATAATAATAATAATAATAATAATAATAATTAATAAACAAATCATGTGTAAGAATCATGTGAAAAATGAATCATGTATAACAATCAGATTTGAAATGAAACAAATCAGATGTAAAAAATCAGATGTGAAAAGAAATGAATCATGTGTAAGATTCAGATGTCAAAAGAAATGAATCGTGTAAGATTCAGATGACAATAAATGAATCATGTGTAAGAATCAAATGTGAAAAGAAATTAATCATGTGTAAGATTAAGATGTGGCAATAAATGAATCATGTGTAAGAATCAAATGTGAAAAGAAATGAATCATGTCTAAGATTCAGATGTGACAATAAATGAATAATGTGTAAGTATCAAATGTGAAATTAAGTGACTCATGTGTAAGAATCAAATGTGAAATTAAGTGAATCGTGTGTAAGAATCACACATGAAAATAAATTATGATTCAATGTGACTTCTCTGCACTGATAAAAACATGTAGATCAATATACATATGTATAATTCACACACTTTGCTGGTACTTCATCACACCCACCCCTTTTCAAAATGTTATCAAAACCAGTTCTGAAAGTTCGCCCGACATTCAACTCCATTAACGAGTTTTCACTTCTTGAGACGTTTTTTTTTTGTCTTGCTTGAGGGAAAGCAGAAATGATAAATCCCTCAGCTCCTTGCTGAAATAACTGTGTTTACTTCAGTTAGCTGTAATTATACATTGCCTCATACATTCTCTCTGCTCGAGAATATCACCACCCCTCCTCTCTGTGTGGGTTTTTCCTTTACTGACTGTTATTAATGAAATTTTCCCAACACATAATTATAAAGCGTTTTCTATATGTAGATAATGATATCCATTAAAAGCTCATTGTAGGCTAATACAGCTTTGATAACCCAGTAAGATCCACCTCCAGAACATCGCATTATCATCATTACAAATCTGACGAGAAACTCCAGTTACAGTTTTGGTTGGGGTTTTAGCCTAAAAGTTGACATTTTGTGTTCCGTGAGGCTATTTTAAAGCACTGACAGCAACAGGATTGACATTTGATATTATATTTATGTATTTACGCATTAATACAAAATCAAAATTGGCCAGTTTGGGCGAGTCTGTGCCCACTGTAGCCTCAGATTCCTGTTTTCTGGCTGATGCGAGTGGAACCCGATCAGATCTTCTGCTGTTGTAGAACCATCCGCCTCAAAGTTTGACATGTTGTGCATTCTGACATGCTTTTCTGCTCACCACAGCAGTAAAGAGTTGTTATTTGAGTTACTGTCTGGCCATTCTCCTCTGATCTCTCTCACTGGGGCAGAACTGGATGTTTTTTGTTTTTCGCACCATCCTGAGTAAACTCAAGACTGTTGATGTTTGACATGAACATGAACCGAAGCTCTTGAGCGCTTGATAACTGTATGAATGAGCAGGTGTATATGTGTTCCTAATAAAGCGGACAGTGAGTGTATAATTTATGTCATTAGTAATTTTTATATTAACTTTTTTTTTAATCGATTTAACTTTATAATGTGGGCATATACGCAAAATACGCTGGCTCAATATTGAACAAAGAACCATTAAAGAAAATAAAAGTGGTTACAATGACTAAGAGTTCCTTTGCTCTTAAAAAAAGTAAATGAGAAAAGCTAGCGAACGCAGAGAGACAACTGAAATTAAATCTCCATTTGCATATTCCAGCTTTGTCTTGTGAGTGAAACGGGTAATTTAGAGGCAGTGCTGTGGGGCCTATTAACAGCACCATCAGTGTTGTTCAAACTCTACAAAAAAGTAGCAGAGTGTGGGCTGGAATGTGGAATCAGATGGGCGTTTAAGCCAACATGTAGAGGAGGACAGAGTTAATCTCAGTTTGAAGCTTGCTTAGTGCAATTACAACCTACGAGTATGACACCAAAACAGAGAAAAAGACTTTCCTCCTAGTCAGAAGAACATAATCACTTTCACGACCTTCTGTTTGGACAACAAGGGTCTGATCCATGATTAAGGTTTAGAGATTAGCGTTTCCAGGTGACACACAGGTGACACATATTCAATCAACTATTCACTCATATGACATGTGGTGATATACCATATTATAGATAGAATCATAGAAATATTTGACTCCGTTTCGTTCAGTTAAATGATTCGTTCAGATTTGTTCACCAATTAGTGTGTTATTTAATAAAGTGCCTGCATTTCCATTTTAGAATTATTTTTCACATCCAACCCAACACACACTACTAAATCTCCAGCTTTGTCCAAATATTCCCAAATGACACACACTGAACTCACTGAATCAACTGAATGAACTGAATCTTGATAGAAAGGATTCAAAGGGTGCAGCTGAGGTTCAATATAAATCGATATACACTTGCAATCAAGGTGCAATGCCACACAATTCATCATATTTGATAAACACCAACATACAATTTGCAAAAAAAAAAGAAAAAGTAATATCCAAAGGATTCGAAAGAGTTCGTTTTGGATGTATGAAAATGTAGCGTTTTGGTTTCTGCACTGCAAAAATGATATATTTGTTATTTAAAAATCTCAATGATAAGACCATTAAATCTATTTCTAGACAAATTTATTAATTTCAAGATTAAAATTATCTTATTCTATTGATGGATAAATATACTTCTGAAATAAGGAACAAGAACAAGAATTTAAAACTTGAAATGAGTAAAAAAATATCTATAAACAGGCTTAATAATTATTTTTCATGACATATAGGCTACCAAAGTATAAATGTGGAAAAACTTGAGCCTTTCCTTAATTATATTTACTAGGCATATTTATTACAGAAGAAAAAAAAAAAAAATCACTTGAATCGTCCCTTTGGACTCTTTCTCAGGTCAAAAGACAATGGCGCCATCTGGTGTGTTGAAGTTGTACTGCATTAATGAAGGCGTCTACAACCAGATCAAACCCGAGCACAGAGCCACCGGATGGTCGTCATGGATCTACAGCCAAATGTACATAGTACAAGTCCAGCTGTATTATAAACTGTGTGGCGTAGAGGTGTGCGCAGGACAATTCCACCCACTGCCAAAGGAATTCTGACCAATCTTGCTCGACCTTGAATCTCACCGGCTTCCACATGAATTCTTACTAATCCTGCCTGCTCCAACAGGAATTTTGATGAATCCTGCCCACTTCCTTGAAGGAATTCTGACCAATCATGCCCATGCCTTAAGGAATTCTGATCAATCTTACCAGCTCCTGAAGGAATTCTAGCAATCCCACCTACTCCCACAGGAATTCTTAACAACCCTGCCTGCTCTCAAAGGAATTCTGACCAATCCTACCCTCACCCCAAAGGAATTCTGACCAATCCCACCCTCTCCTAAAGGTATGCTGACCAATCCCACCCTCACCCCAAAGGTATTCTGAACAATCCCACCCTCACCCCAAAGGTATTCTGACCAATCCCACCCTCACCCCAAAGGAATTCTGACCAATCCCACCCTCACCCCAAAGGTATTCTGACCAATCCCACCCTCACCCCAAAGGAATTCTGACCAATCCCACCCTCTCCCCAAGGAATTCTGACCAATTCTATACAGTGGGGGAAAAAAGGATTTGATCCCCTGCTGATTTTGTATGTTTGCCCACTGACAAAGAAATGATCAGTCTATAATTTTAATGGTAGGTGTATTTTAACAGTGAGAGACAGAATAACAACAAAAAAATCCAGAAAAACGCATTTCAAAAAAGTTATAAATTGATTTGCATTTTAATGAGGGAAATAAGTATTTGATCCCCTATCAATCAGCAAGACTTCTGGCTCCCAGGTGTCTTTTACACAGGTAATGAGCTGAGATTAGGAGCACTCTCTTAAAGGGAGTGCTCCTAATCTCAGTTTGTTACCTGTAAAAAGACACCTGTCCACAGAAGCCATCAGATTCCAAACTCTCCACCATGGCCAAGACCAAAGAGCTGTCCAAGGATATCAGGGACAAGATTGTAGACCTACAAAAGGCTGGAATGGGCTACAAGACCATCGCCAAGCAGCTTGGTGAGAAGGTGACAACAGTTGGTGCGATTATTCGCAAATGGAAGAAAGTGTCAGTCTCCCTCGGTCTGGGGCTCCATGCAAGATCTCACCTCATGGGAGTTTCAATGATCATGAGAACGGTGAGGAATCAGCCCAGAACTACACGGGAGGATCTTGTTAATGATCTCAAGGCAGCTGGGACCATAATCACCAAGAAAACAATTAGTAACACACTACGCCGTGAAGGACTGAAATCCTGCAGCGCCCACAAGATCCCCCTGCTCAAGAAAGCACATGTACAGGCACGTCTGAAGTTTGCCTGAATGATTCAGAGGAGAACTGGGTGAAAGTGGTGTGGTCAGATCTCTTTGACATCAACTCAACTCGCCGTGTTTGGAGGAGGAGGAATGCTGCCTATTACCCCAAGTCATAACACCATCCCCACCGTCAAACATGGAGGTGGGAACATTATGCTTTGGGGGTGTTTTTCTGCTAAGGGGACAGGACAACTGCACCGCATCAAAGGAATGATGGACAGGCCATATACCGTCACATCTTGGGTGAGAACCTCCTTCCCTCAGCCAGGGCATTGAAAATGACCTTAATGACTTGGAGAGGATCTGCAAAGAGGAGTGGGACAAAATCCCTCCTGAGATGTGTGCAAACCTGGTGGCCAACTACAAGAAACGTCTGACCTCTATTATTGTCAACAAGGGTTTTGCCACCAAGTACTAAGTCGAAGGGGTCAAATACTTATTTCACTCATTAAAATGCAAATCAATTTATAACTTTTTTGAAATGCGTTTTTCTGGATTTTTTTGTTGTTATTCTGTCTCTCACTGTTAAAATACACCTACTATTAAAATCATAGACTGATCATTTCTTTGTCAGTGGGCAAACGTACAAAATCAGCAGGGGATCAAATACTTTTTTCCCCCACTGTATGCTCCGAAAGCCATTCAGACTAATCCCACCCTCTCCCAAAGGAAATCTGACCAATCCCACCCTCTCCCACAGGAATTCTGACCAATCCCACCCTCTCCCAAAGGAATTCTAAAAAAAAAAAAAAAAAAAAAAAAATATCCCACCCACTTCCGCAGGAATTTTCCACATTTTCTCCTAACAAAATCTGACTAATCCCACCTACTCCTGAAGGAATTCTAACAAATCTCATCCACTCTCAAGGAATATCAACCAATCGCACTCTCCTGAAGGAATTCAGACAACCTGCCGGCTGCTTGTTATTTTTATTTGTACCGTCCAACGATATTTTACAACAAACTTAGTTTTCCCCAAAAAAACCCATAAACAGATTAGTAATTTAAACCACAGTGACCCTGACCAGGATAAAGCAGTTACGGAAGATAAACAAACGAATTAATTTTTGTCGGATCCTTGCCCTGATGAACACCTCGAACATGAAAAAGAAAGAAAAAAAACACCAGCAATTTTATTGAGCTTCAGTAATGAAATTAGTCTCTGCTGTAGTTATTTATATCGATAATTTTCCCCCAAAGCTGCAGATTTTCATATCACAACCCCACCAGTTAAATATTTCATCAGGACAATATGAAGTGTTTAATGATGCCATGAGTGTTTTGCGAAGTTGTGGCACTGAGACACTTTTCAGTTTCAATAAACCTATATTTATTTTTAAAATCAGATTAATTAATCACATCATAACGCAATCAGCATTAGCATCATTACGAAGCATCGATTTACAGTAACCCAATACAAACATGGCCACAAATCAAACACACGTGGAGGAAGAGGAGGAAAAAGGAAGGAGAGATGCTTCTTGTTGCAGGGGTTGACGTCGTTCTGCTCCGTCCAGAAGGTGAATCCGGCCATGGAAGTGACTGAGGTGCTGCGTCTTACAACACAGAGAGCGAGACAGAGAGACAGAGAGACAGATAGACAGAACCTTACTGGACCTATGAAGAAGGCAGCTTGTAATGAAGAAACAGGAAATGCCAGAGGTGAGCTGCGCTATAACACTCACAGATGTCGCCGAGGATCAGGGGCCACCAGCAACCGGCCATTTTCACTCTTCTCTGACTTCAACCCAGAGCAATGCATTTTAATCTAATCATTCATCATAATCAAGGCCTAGATAGATTTTTTTTTTAAAATATTTTGCATGTCCTCAATATAAATGCTTAATATATATTTGATATAGGTTTGAAATGCCAAAGAAAAACATAACTCATGCAACAGGACTAAAAATAAACGTGGGGCCTCCAATTTTATATTAAGTGAAAACTCAAAACCATGGAATCGCTCGACGTGGATGTTTATTCAGTGAGACACCTAGAGGAGAAAAGCGTCACTGCGTTCAGGGACAAAACCCGCGAGGGCGAGGCCCTGCTTCAGAGTGAGCTACACTGTTCTCCTTAGACAAATGCACTTCTTGGGTGACAATTACAGAAATGAAATGAAATGAATGTGGGAATGAATGGGAAAAAATAAAAGATGCATTAACATGTGGCGTTCCACCAAGCTGCATAATTATTTTCTTGTGGTACACAAATGGAGGGAGGGAGGGTGCAGGGGTGACGAAAACGGACATTATTCCAACTCGTCCAACTCGTGCTTCAATTCAGTCAGGTAGGAAGAAAAGAAAAGAAAAGCGCTTTCTGTTCCTCGGTACTGCAGTGGAGGATCACAAAGCATCACAGATTCAAGTACAGATTTGTTGTTACACACTTTCCGTTTTTCCTCCGATTTCTCTGCTTCGTGCAGAACCCAAACAACAACAAAAAAAAAAATTTATATAATAAACGGAAAAGACCTACAAATACAAACAAGTCTGGTGAAATCCTTGAAACCAACTAGCCAGGTTAGTCAGTTAATACCAAACAGGAGTCTGGTGCGAGTTAAGGGTGTCGGTAAGAAGCTTTTTAGAAGGACTGAAAGTGCTTAAAGATACAGTTTAGGTGATCAATGCTGCTTTCTGTTGCTTTTTTTTTTTTTTTGTCATGAGAATAAGGGCAGATGCGTCAAAAATCGACAGTCCGTGGTCGTCGTCATCGTGTTAAAGTGTTCGTACATGGTCTTCAGCAGAAAATAGAGCAGAACCCTCGTTCTTCCTCTGTGGTCAGGAAATAATTCAAAGGTTCTACATTATTAGTGTTGAAGTTCTAGCAGAACAGACGTCTGGAAGGTTACTGTTTATTTCTAGTTCGCTCCTGCAAAACAGAAGGGAAGGGGAAAAAAAAAAAACGTTAGACACGTTTACATCAAACAGAAGTCAATTAAAAAAAAAATAATAATAAAATGCTTTCTTAATTCTTAATTGCACAGTGAGGCGAAAGGTGAAGGCGCAGCGATGTCGCCCACGACGTGACAGCAACGGGGGACTCTACAGCATAATCACAGCCTCTCAGAGAGAAAGGAAGAGAGGAACGAGAGGAGAGGAGGCGTGCTGTTCAGACTGTAAGCAAATTTCTGACGAGAAAAAAAAAAAAAAAAAAACGGCAACAGGAAATGCAAATCGTGGTGCGTTTCCATCCACTACAGTTACGCAAATCTAGCAAAGAGGGAATGATGAGATCCATCATGATACGAGATCCACAATGATCCTGAAATAAACACTAAAAGTGCAAATATACTTCGCCGTCGTCGTGATTGTCGTCATGATCTGCGCCTCAAATCAAAATCCCTCTCTGTATATTTGAATCTAGAAAATCCAGAAGACTGGTACTCAAAGCAGACCTTTCGGTAGCTTTTTAAATTCAAGCACTGATAGGAAAACTGTTAGCGTTGGTATGCAATAACAATCTAGAATAGTATACAAGTAGCATGAGATCTGAGACATGATGTCAGTTTGTTTCTTCTGTTGAGGACACAGTGTCACATGGTGATCTACTGCCTCCACTATTTACATTATGTACAGTATTAATTTCTGAGGACGTACACGAGTGACGCACCAAATGACAGCAGGATACCCACGGCAGCCATGTCGTGTACGCGCAATTAACGGCGAGTATAAATTAGCCTTAACAAGTATCGTGAAGAATCATTAAGTAAACAATAAAACTCTGAGGCATGCGGTTATAGGAAGACAGTCAGCGACAGGGTGGTGTGATGAAGCGGCGTTACTGTTACCACCTCGATTATTTTCCTATAAAGTCTTTTTATATTAAAGTACTTCAAGTAAAACATCTCAGGCGTTCAGTTCAGATTCAGTGTTTTACCTTTTAATATTTAAAAATTCGAGTGATGTTCATTCTGACAGCTAACGGAAAGCGTCAATTTGCTATTCTAAACCCCACTAATGAGAGAAACACAGGGACACTAAAGACACTTCAGGATATGAAGAAGTCTTGGAAATAGTGATCATCGTTAGTGTGTGTGTGTGTGTGTGTGTGTGTGTGTATGACCAGGCTGCCCGTCTCGCGCTGCAGGTCACTAATATGAAGTGGACAGCTGAGAATAAAACCCATCAACCCCTCTGACAGCTTGGCTTCAGGCTCCCCTGTTACACCGTCCTGAAATATTCATGAGCGACTAACACGGGGCAGATTATCCATCTTGGGGGTGTGGGGAAAAGCTGTGTCAGCGGGGAGAGAGAGAGAAAGAGAGAGAGAGAGAGAGAGAGAGACAGAGCTCTGCGCTCACATCACTCTTCCTTCTCCGACGTTAGCACCGAGAGCACACTCAGGGCCGTAATAATGAATATTTCACTCAAACATTTAACAGCTAACGAAGCACGTGCCAATTCTGGGAGCCTTGTTGATCATAAAATGAGTGACGTTACACTAGAATTTAGCTTATTACAGAATTCAGTGATATACAAATTAGCGTTTCTTCATTAGTGTGCTATGTACATGAACGGTCCTGTGTTTTATAATCCAAAAACTTTATTACTCAAGCTAAAAACATGACAAATAATAAGTAAGCTATGTGCATTAACACAGCTATATTTCTCATGTGAGACATTGTGGATGTTTTTTTTATCCCCCCCCCCCCGTGAAGCCAGATGACCGGATCTTTTTTTCAAACTGTAACACTCGGAAGAAAGCGCTATCTGCACTCTTCCACATACATGAGCTCACGGACACCTGATTGGCTGGTGTCGATGTGAGTGATAGTTGAGAGCACGTATGCCCCTCCCACCCAGACAGCACGGCCAATTTTGGACTCTTGGCCACGTAAAAGTAATTTAATACCTTTATGAAGACAATGGTCATTATTTACTAAGATTTGTGCTGCTAAAGTAAAGATTATTAATGTCCTGAAGTCTTCGATCTCACTAGAGACGTTTTTTTTTAATTTACATAATTTAATTTTAATAAGGGTACCAAAAAACAGCCTTAGCACACAAAAAAAACAAAAAAAAACAACAACATCAATGCAAAATCACTACCAAAAACTGTTACAAAGTGCCGACACTGGAGACTCCTTACATAAACATCCCTGTGAATGAACTACAGAAACAATAACTAGCATCAAACTGTGATTTGCAGCTGGAACTACTGTCATTAATCAACACCTTCCGACCGATCGGACTCGAGACTTCGACAGCGCTCTGGTATGAAGTCATTTATCCGAGCAATAAAAATAGAGTCTCTAGTTTATGCTGGGAACTGTTCAGGAAGGAGAACAGCGAGATAGAGTTACATCAATGAGGTGCATCATATTCCACCAAGAGACACATGATGGAAAGGAAAGGAAAACGTATATGTATCATTAAAAGCCAAAATGCAGCATGTTCTTGTGGCCATCATATCCTGCGAGCAATGACGAATAAAACACCCAGAGCACTGACACATGATCACATGGTCCGTCCAGGCTTTAATTTCCAAAGCAAAAAAAGCCACAATGAGGCAAACGCTTTATAAATACATTCTGCAACAGAGAAACTAACAGAGACCGATTCATACAGTGTGCATCGGACAAACAACGGGTCATCAGTGACTAAAGATCTGATGACCAGATTTAGTACGATTCACTTACAGGAAACCGTTTAAAACCCTGCGGAAACTGTGATGAACTGCTGACGAATTCCTACTGACATTACCAGGATGCATTGTGTGAATTTTTAACCAGATCAGTTAAACATGCTCACAAAGAAGATGTAAAACTTATCAGACGTTTATTTTTGAACAAAACAGAAAAAGAAAAAAATAACTTCTCTCAAATCCAAAATGCTAGCAAAGAACGAGCAGGGCGGAGGTTAGCATAATGAGTCTGAATCAACGCACATAACTAGCTACGAGTCTAACTATAAATTATTATATTTTATACGACTGCACTGCTGAATTCACGAAATCTGATTGGTCAGAAGGTGTGGATTGATTGCCTATAACGGCACCTCTGATGTAGATCATATATCATACAAATCACAGGTTTATGTTAATACGTTATCGTTTTCTATAGTAACTGTGTACAGTGGACGCTCCACAAAACTATTTATCCAAAATGGCCCAGGTTAGACCACATCAAAAAAAACTGATGGCCAGTCCACCAAAATATTATTTATAAATTATGCAAAATACTAAATATTAAGAACATGAAAACGTGAGGTTTTTTATGCGAATTTTGGGATCTCCAAAAGGTGCATAAAAATCGTATCCACTCAACTGAGGTGGATACATGTTTTAAAAATTCGGTATGAAGACATGCGCATAAACTACAAGTCATCTATTATATTGGGAAATAAAAGCCACAGTGGCTTCCCAGGTTGCAACAACTTCCATCCGTATTGATATTTTATGCCGTTGTCTAGAAGGAGTCATTTATTTAACATTTATGGAAGGAGTCTCCGGTGTCAGCACTTTGTAACAGGTAGAGCTGTAACTTTTTCCGACATCTTCACGACATCTTTGTGGTTTCTTTGTAACGTGACAAGCTGCGTTTTTCTGTCTTATTAACTTCAAGAAAGAAGAAGAAAAAAAAAACCCAAACACATAAATATAACGTAAATGAGATCAGGGACTAATCGTTGGAAAGTTGCTGTGGTAAATAAGAGGAAAAACACTCGTATAGGAAAAAATAAATCAACTTCGAGGTGGTAACAGTAATTCAGCTTCATTACACCACCCTGTCATTGATTACATTCCTATAACAGCATGTCTGCAAGCATTTTATTCCTTAGACATTAGCTAGCATTTTGTAGCCTTGTCAATTTTGGTTCCTTGGTGACGAAAACATTTTTTTTTTACCTACCATAGCAACACTAAATTTCATTTCAGATGCAACCTTTTTACCAAATGATGATACTTCCTAATGTCCGTCCTTTGAAGCATACACACTGGAAAAACTCAAATTTGTTTTTTCAAATCAATGCATCATCATTCTGAAAGTAATAAACACTCAGACACGCTTACCCTTCGTATGGCTTCCTCTTCCTCCTGCCGTTTTTCGTAATGTGCAAAATCATCGAAGATCGAGGTGGTATGCTTGAAAGTGGCAATAATTTTAAGCACTTGCTTGGCCTTTTCCAGAGGCACCTCCTGAGTGTCCCTGGAGTTGGTGACCGGCTTGTTGTCATTGTTCTCCAGGCGGATGTGCCGCAGCTGGTTGTTGGGCACGTCCTTGACAAAGATCCACTTGACCTCAAACTTGCCCTTCCACTTGTCCTGAGACCAGACACCTGCATACGCGTTGTAGTCCACGGGCGACTTCATCTCGGCCACGCCGCAGAAGTGGCCACTGCCGTTGACGCTGAATAGAAGGTAGAGCGGGCCCTTGGCGGCCAGCGAGCGGTACGCTGCGTCCAGTCGCTTGTTGCCGTGCTCCGTGCTGCACCAGATCGAGTACTTGATGGAACGGTGGATGTCGTCCTCGGAGTAGCTCTTAATGATGAACACGCGTCCGTTCTTCACATTCCAGTCAAAGTCTTTGGGGTTGTAGCTGTTGAGAGCTTTGAGCTTCTCCAGCACTGGGTGGAGCTCACCAGGGGTGGACGGGGAGGCACTCAGAGGCACACCGGGGCCCAGACCGAAGTTCTCCTGCCCCCCGCACTGGTTAAACGTGGCCACCCTATTCCTCGGTGCCACCCAACGGTTCTGGGGTGGCGCATTCTGCTGAGAGAGAGAATGCTGGGGCTGAGGAGGAGCAGGTTGGGATGGATGGTGCTGCAGAGGATGTGGTGGACCTGGTTGAAGCTGTGGAGGAGGTTGAGGGGACTGAAGCTGGAGCTGCTGGGGTTGAGGTTGAGGAGGCAATAAGGGCTGAGGCTGAGCTAAAATCTGTGGCTGCACCAGAGGCTGAGGGGGCAACATCTGCTGAGCAAGTGGTGGTTTCGTGATGGAACCTTTATCATCCCAAGTTCCAATGTTCATGTTATGCTTTATAGGCGGTGGAGGAATGGTGGCACCAGTTCCCATGCCTGGATTGGCCTTAGGCTTGAGTTTGGGCTGAGGTTTAGCTGGTTTCCTAGCAATGGCTGCCCAAGATGTAGGCTTAGGAGCTGAGGAGCTAACAGGAGGCACGCTGTTGGCTGCCATGCTGCTCATGCCAGCTGTTCCTCCAAGAGGAGAACCGACAGTTTTGGTGACGGCTGCCATGTCAGATCCGAGCTTGAGCCCGGCCATGCCTTGATCGATGCTGCTCAGAGGAGGAACCTTGCTGAGCTGCGTATCACTGCCAAAGCCAGCCTGTCCGTCTGCTATAGCCCTGCCCAGTGAGCTGGGCGCATAACCGTAGCTGCTGCTGTACGCTGAACTCTGAGTCGACTGGCCCTGTGAGCCGCTGGTGCCCCAAGTGGAAAAGTCTGCGTTGCCGGGAAAGAAGTTAAACCCATGTTGACTAAGAAATGGAGGCGTGTTTCCTAGAGCACCGGGCTGGCTAAAGACTCCGTCGGGGATGAAATGGTGCTCGCCGTTGCTCATCTGTCCATATGTAGTCAAGTAGGGCATAGGGGGGTCGCCTGCGGTGGACCACGCAGCTTCACCCAGAGAATACGGAAATCCGATTGATGGGGCATAGTAGCTGGGCATGTAAGGGTCAGACATTGGTGGGTAGCTATTACTCTGCAAGGGGAGTCATAAAAAAAATCCATTAAAAGTGATCGTACATAGGGTTTGTAGACTTGAAGATCAGTTATCGGGTCTCTGTAAAATACAACGTAGCCACCATTTTCCCAAAACAATGGTTCTTAAAAACTACACAATATTTTAGTAACATGATCTGAAGTCTGAAGGTTAACATTTTCAGCTCACCTGATTTGTCTGGCTGCTTAAGTAATTCTCAAAGTCGTCATCGTTTACAGAATCCTTCTGATGCATCGAACCGTTCTGCACTGCAGTAAAAAAAATGTCAAAAGTTTTAAGCAGCACTAACAGTTTATTTAAGACTCTCATTGCTTTTGAGGTTTTATTTTTACCTGATGGCATACAGCCTTGGAGTAATGCTTTAATACGAGTGAAAAGTTTAACACTCAGTGTCAGGTTGGCATCAATGCTCGATACTCAGTAACGGACCGGTACTCAACACTCAACACTCAACACCGGACCGGTACTCAACACTCAACACTCAGTAACGGACCGGTACTCAACACTCAGTAACGGACCGGTACTCAACACTCAGTAACGGACCGGTACTCAACACTCAGTAACGGACCGGTACTCAACACTCAGGAACGGACCGGTACCCAACACTCAGGAACGGACCGGTACCCAACACTCAGGAACGGACCGGTACCCAACACTCAGGAACGGACCGGTACCCAACACTCAGTAACATTAGTACCAACACTCAGTAACAGATTAGTACCAATACTCAGTAACAGACTGGTACCAGTACTCAGCACTCAGTAGTATCAGATTGGCACCAGTACTCAATACTCAGTAACAGATTGGTAACACTGCTCAATGCGCAGCATCAGATTGGTTCCGATATGCAATAAATGTGCCGTCCCAGACTGGTACCAATACTCAATACCGAGCACTGGACTGGTGACTCTGTGTCTCTCAGGCTTGCAAAAGTAACACTGTTGTAAAACTGATATCCAAACTATTACAATATACGGTATAATAATGTAGACTACCATAAGGAGTGTTGTAAAATATAAAATCCTTACCTTTATTTCCTTGGCCTTTAGGTCTCTGTTACAGAGGTGTGGAGAAAGAAAGGAGTTAATACTGAGAAGAAGTGATACAGTGAGTAAATGTGTTTACTGGAAAGTGCTGCAGACACGAGGGTTTTCCAGCAGAGGCCTGGGGTCATCTCTCAGCTCCTCAAGACTCACAATCATTTTAACATCAAGTCGTATTTTACACAGAGTTCCTACGGCTGCGTTACAAAAGTTCTGGCACCCACAAAGCCTCTTTTTTTTTTTTTTTTTTAAAGGTGCCTCATGCTGTTAATTAATATATCTCGATATAGAGCTGTCTCATCGCCACACACACTCTCTCTCTCACACACACACACACACACACAGAGAGAGAGAGAGAGAGAATACTTCGGTCCAGCTCAGCAACAAGCCATCACCTGGTTAGCAAGTCAGCTAGCATGCTAGCAACCAGTACCATAGGAAAACGACCTGACTAGCCTAGCCTAGCCATAAAGCTAACGGCAGGCAAAAAAAGCGTATGATCAGTGCAGAAACGGCGAAATGTTCCCTCCTGTGTACCTGATCAACAGTTGTGGCAGACATCCTCCTCCACGAGCCCTTAGCTGCGTGATGATGTTATTATCACTACACTTTTCTCGTTTTTACCGTTTATTATTATTATTATTATTATCACTATTATTTTTAAATCCTCTTCCTTCCTTTCGGCTTCAGCCAATCAGACTTCACGCACGCGCGGGGCTTTAAACACACTTAGCCTGAGCGCTAAGGTCACGCGCGGTCGGAGGCGACTCGTCGGAAGTGTCCTGGGCAGTGAGCGGCGCTTGACTTCCTCGGAAACATTCACCCCCGGACGCTGTAAATGTCTGATTAGATGGTTAGAAGATTCCCCCCGCTGCTCCGTGCCACAATGGCGGATGGGTTACTGCTCTCACTTCCGGTTCGACGCTGACCTTCCGCTAGTGACGTCAGCGCACGCGCTTGATGCCTCTGTCCGTCGTGTTTAAACTCGTCAGTTACAGAGTAACGAATGGAGAAATTAAACATTTTTTTTGAAGAATAATAGTTTTGGGTTGTTTTTTTTTTTGTTTTGTTTTGTTTTGTTTTTTACATTAAAAAACTATCAATTAGGGTTGTATGTGTAATACACTCCAGTCACGATCCGATTCACGATACTGGCTTCATGATTCAATTTACGATACTGGTTTCACGTTTCGATTCGATTTACGATACTGGTTTTATGATTCAATTCACGATACTGGTTTTATGATTCAATTTACGATACTGGTTTCACAATTCGATTCAATTTGATTCATGATACTGGCTTCATGAGTCGTTTTGATTCGATTCTGAGAATATCCATCCATTTTTCATACCACTTATCCTACACAGGATCACGGGGGAGCCTGGAGCCTATCCCAGGGAACTCGGGGCACAAGGCGGGGGACCCCCTGGACTGTGTGCCAACCCATCACAGGGCACAATCGCACACATTAACACACTACGGAAATGCCAGTCAGCCTACAATGCATGTCTTTGGACTAGGGGAGGAAACCAGAGTACCAGGAGCATAGAGAGAACATGCAAACTCTGCGCACACAGGGCGGAGGCAGGATTCAAACCCCCAACCCCAGAGGTGTGAGGCAAAGCACTAAGCCACTGTGCTTATAGTTTGAATAAAATTTTAATGAAGAAAAATTGTGACTAAAAAGACTCCTTTTATTTCTGAATCAAAAGCAATGCGAAACAATGTGCATTTTTTTTGTCTGTTTAAAACTAAATAAATCAAAAATTGCTATGAACAAAATGTACTACAGGTTCACCATATCTTAAAAATTAATAAATAAATATTTATAAATTCTCCCCAAAATATGAATAAATAAAGTCTCTGACTCTGAGAAAATGAATGAAACTTGACTGCAACATAATGACATAACTAGCGCCATAGTACTACCCGAGGCGTCATTAATAATTAATTACATTTTAATAATTTAAGTAATTATTTCAATTAATTAAAAATCTAAAAAGTAGATTAAAACTTCAATTTCTTCATAATTTATCAAAAAGTAATTGTTATTCTATTTTCCTCCAGGCTTTGATTGGACGTTGTGTGCATTTCCCTCAACAGCCGCTTGGTGGCGATAAGCCACATTTTTGCTCGTTTTGCCACCACAGAAGAAGAACAGGACCAGGAAGAGCGGAGAAACAGAAGCTAGCCCTTTAGCGTTGGCTGTAAAATATGCAAAACATGTTGCCTTTTATTTCAGTCGCGCTCAGAGGTGCAGCAAAGAATAAAGTAAGTATTGGTGTGTGTTGTTTATGTGATGTTTACAGATGTGGACGCGGAAATAGAGTTGACAGCTAGCTAGCATTAGCGGCTATGCTTGCTATAGATTTATTGACCTTGATTTGTTCGCCTGTGCTCCCTGTTGGACATCTAGTGCGCTAAATATAGTGTTTAAATATATTTTATTTCATTTTAAAAAAGCATAAAAAAGGTATTTGAGTCCCAGTCATGTCTTTAAGTTTGGCTATTTATTTGTTACAGAAGTTAGCTAAGCTAATTTAGCCTACTACTGTGACTAGTTGCTGACTGACAGTATAAAGGGTGCAGAAGTCTTTATTATTGCACACCGAATAAGTGCACTCATTAGGGAGCGATTGGAGGGGATTAACACTGGCTTCATGCATATTCAGGAATAAAACACTCAGTGTTGTGTTGTTATAGGAAAATAATCAACGACGTGATGCTGTGATGAAGCAGAGTTACTATTACCACCCTGAAGTTGATTAGTTTCAACAAACAGCACGTCCTGAAGTGTTTCAAATAGCACATCCTGACGTGTTTGTACTCGTTGGCACCAGCAAGTACAAGCAATTTATTAATGAATGTCATGTCATGCTTTTTATCGGTTTATAGTTACATTTAACATTATGGAACGTCCAGAAAACGACTTAGTTCCTGTTATAGCAGCTGTAAACAGTCGTTCCATCACCAGCCTAATCCTTTCTCTTTTAATTCTCTTTCTCTGTAAGTGATTATTCAAGACAAAATCAGAGTTCGGTAACAGTAGAACTCAGCTTTTGATTAAAGATTATTTGTTGGAGTGTTCAGTGTTCAGTGTTGTGTCTAAAACATTTGTGACCAGGATTTTTGCTTCTCTTTCGCAGGTTTCCACGGTTGTACTATCGAGCCGCTCCTATGCCAGCTTCACTCCTCAGGCCACCTTTGACATCAAGGTCGGTTTATGGTACTTTTGGTGAAATAATAATCACAATTACTTTTGTATTAGAACTGAGATCATGATTCTCACCCATGAGTCTTTGCTCGGGTTTGTAAGAAATGAAATGTTAGGCATGGGTGGATGAAGCTTCGTGAAGCTTTTCCATGATTGTGCCGGGAAATGAAACCTCGAATCGCTTTCTCAGTGCAATTGAGCATGTTTGAATCATTTCCTGCAGGTCAGTCGATTCAGAGTCAAGTCTCTTTCTTAGTGCAGTCGAGCATGTTTGAATTATTTCCTGCAGCTGAGTCGATTCAGAGTCAAATTGCTTTCTCGGTGCAATCAAGCATGTTTGAATCGTTTCCTGCAGCTGAGTCGATTCAGAGTCGAATCGCTTTCTCGGTGCAATCAAGCATGTTTGAATCATTTCCTGCAGGTGAGTCGATTCAGACATGAATTGATACATGCTCGATTGCAATGAGAAAGCAATTCGACTCTGGATGGATTCACCTGCAGGAAATGATTCAAACATGCTTGATTGCACTGAGAAAGCGATTCGACTCTGAATCGACTCAGCTGCAGGAAACGATTCAAACATGCTTGATTGCAATAAGAAAGCGATATCGAGCATGTTTGAATCATTTCCTGCAGGTGAGTCGATTCAGAGTCGAATCGCTTTCATTGCATGTTCTCATTGAGTTGACTTGGAGGCGAGACCACCTCGTCGAGACACTCTCACCTGCTTGAAGAACTGTACTATGGAGGAGAACACACCAGGGTTTCCTTTCAAACAAACTAAACACTCCATCCTTCATATTGTAGTCATGGATTTTTAAAAAATATATATATATTTGGTAAAATTTCTTCTTCAATAAAATATCTGATCAGAGGAGAAACATTTGTCTCTGTGGTTATGTAAAAAAACATGCAGATGACCAACATCTAACCAGTCAGACGTCTCTGTTCATAAAACTCCACCTCTTGCACTAACATTCAGGCCTTTTGTGTTTTGGGGGCGTGGTTAAGGACGGAACATGTGTGGTGTTGTTCGATGGAAAGTGAGGCGGTGTTATCTGCAATGTTTTATATCCAGAGTTTTAGATTTCTGTGATTGCGTGAGAAATCTAAAAGGTCGCAAAATAGAGTTCCTGACATTTATGTTGACCTTTAATGGATTATTATGTTTCTTTCTCTCTCAAAGCCCTGTGATGTTCACCGACTGGATCAGGGTCCTCCGACACAAGCCGTGCTCACTCGAGAGGAGGGACTGAATTACTATCGCACCATGCAGATGATGAGACGCATGGAGCTGAAAGCAGACCAGCTGTACAAGCAGAAGATCATCCGAGGCTTCTGTCACCTCTACGATGGACAGGTGAGGATCTGTAGCGGGACACGATATTTATTGAAGATAAAAGATGATTATTTTCCATTAACGGCACGTCCTGATGTGTTTCTAGTACAGCAGCTGATCGTATTCAGTTCATTTACATTATTATGTGATTTAAATGTACACACACACATGTGGTTGACTGGCTTTGTCTTTGTGTGTATGTTTTAGGAGGCTTGTGCAATGGGCATCGAAGCCGCCATCAACCTCACCGACCACCTGATCACGGCATACCGAGCTCACGGGTACACCTACACCAGAGGAGTGTCTGTGAAGGAGATCATGGCCGAGCTCACAGGTTCGTCTCAGTTCCACGCTTCATATCGAGGAAGACGGCTCACACACACACACACACACACACACCCACCGTTAAAAGGACTGTTCGTAAGCACCATACACATCATTTATACAACTAGTACTTCTTTATATGAGTCAGCATTCTGGAAAAGCAGCTGCTAATAGCTGCACGTGCACACAAGGGGGCGCTCCAGCATCAAAACATTTCTTATTGTCTGTATCTGTAGTGAAGGATTTCAT
The DNA here is from genome assembly GCA_023630585.1 of Cranoglanis bouderius. NCBI lineage: Eukaryota > Metazoa > Chordata > Actinopteri > Siluriformes > Cranoglanididae > Cranoglanis > Cranoglanis bouderius. The sequence continues at coordinate 7,500,429 of CM042539.1, forward strand.
TCTGTCCTCATTGAACCACAATGAGAAAAAGATACTTTGATAATATTTCTGTTAAAGAAAGGGAATATTTGAAAAGCTGAAAGAGTTAAAGGAAAACAGGAATATCAAAGTGTTTTGAATTTGGAGAAAAAGCAGAGAAAATGTGTCCGAGTACAAGAAAATTACTGTTTGGAGAAGAATCCATGCTGAAAATATAGTTTCTACAGCGTCTATAGCAGATGTTTGTATTATATTTATTGATGCCGCTCCTCCCAGGTCGACGGGGTGGAGTCGCCAAAGGAAAAGGAGGCTCCATGCACATGTACGCAAAGAATTTCTACGGAGGAAACGGCATCGTGGGAGCTCAGGTGAGACGCACTTGTCCTCTAAACAGCGCCATAATTCCTTACACGTTCGTTACTGAATATCTGTCGCCTCAAAGGTTCCCCTCGGTGCTGGAGTGGCTCTCGCCTGTAAGTACCAGGGCAATAATCAGGTGTGTGTCGCACTCTACGGGGATGGAGCGGCGAACCAGGTGAGACCCGACGTTGTTGTTTTTTTTCTTTTTTTCACAAAGCATGACCACATTAAAGACATAAAGGATGCTGTTTAAACTGGTGCATGTGTGATTATCAGGGGCAGATCTTCGAGACGTACAACATGGCGGCACTGTGGAAGCTGCCGTGCATCTTCATCTGTGAGAACAATAAATACGGCATGGGCACGGCTGTGGAGCGAGCTGCCGCCAGCACGGAGTACTACAAGCGAGGGGAATTCATTCCTGGACTGAGGGTAATGTACACAGTCACGCATTAATAACGTTAGGCAAATATCAATAAATCGCTGTTAAGCCCCGCCCACACTAGAGGTTTGTGCCAGAATAGCAAATGTAAACTTGCGGAGCGTAAAGGAAAGATCCAAACCGTGCTGTTATACGATGATAAAGCCCTTCAGGGGTTTAGCGGCACTCAGCTTGCGCGTCGTGCCGCATCACACCACCCCGGCGTGCATTATTTTCCTTTAACAGCACGGTCTGTCGCGTTCTTCCTTTCTCAAAGGACAACAAAATGCAAATAACTCTCTCGCAATCATGTTTGCGTTCCCTCGACGATAGTTAAAACCGTTATTTGATCCGGTTCATCGATAATCAATTCTACACGTAGACCATGTTCTCTGCACGTACAGTACAATCCGTCTGTACAATTCGTGATCACGAATAAAATCGACCGCTCCCTCAAGATTACAAAAGATTCTTTTGTTTTAAAAAGTGTGCCACTTTTCAGACCTACACGCAGCTGCCTCACAAAATTGTAATTCTGTTTTATTTAAGTTGTCACAATTACAATACCAATTTGCACCGTCATATTGCGCGGCTAATCGTTAAAAAATACTTTTTTTTTTTTCTTCTGAAATTATAAACAATGATGGATTTTAGCATCTGTGCACTAAGACAGTAAAAAATAACATGAATTAAAAGGAGCATTTCTCACATACACTGGCGCTCTGTGTCGTTCAGGTGGACGGCATGGACGTGCTCTGCGTCAGGGAGGCTACCAAATTCGCCGCAGACTACTGCAGATCCGGAAAGGTGACTTTAAAAAAGAAATACACACACATACATGTGGACATGTTAACATTTGCTACAATTATGTGATTTTTTTTTTTTCTTCTTTTTTTTTTATGATCCATATCCTCCAGGGTCCGATTCTCATGGAGCTTCAGACCTATCGTTACCACGGACACAGCATGAGTGATCCTGGAATCAGGTGAAGGAGATTATAACAAGCCAAATGACCTCGAACTATATAGCCATCAAATTTGCATCCATAACACTGTAATGAAGTGCTATGTATATCTGATAACTGTCTCACGGTGTCAGGAATGAATAACTTCCTGAAGATAAGGATAAAAAATTTCAGCTGACCAAATCTCTAACTAGGAATTTTTATCAATTCTCCAGCATTTATAGAAGAGCCACTGCACTGTAGGTCATGCTTATGAATGTGTTATAAAGGTGCTATGTAGGTGCCCATCAAATAAAGTGTCACCGGTGGTTTAATAAGCTTGCGGGATTACACACTTTAAAGCATTCTGATTGCATTTCAAAATGAAAAAATAACTCTGACCCACTTTAAAATGTCTATAACGCCGTTAAAAAAAGATTTACTCTGACATGGAGGGAGTGAAGAAAAACACAACGCTGACGATCCGGACCAAAAATAAATTCCCAGAGTGCCTTTTAAAGAAAGCAGATACATGATTTCCGGGCCGTTCGATAACCCGAACATGATCTGTCATTCCCAGGGTCTGGGTCTTACTAGTTGAGACCTGTCGTTACCATGGATACGGCATGAGTGATCCTGGAAAATGACCCCATCTCCCAGTGTTAGGAGAGAGAGAGAGAGAGTTTGGCGCAATGCTCGCACTACCAATTAACAGTGATCTTTGTGCTGAATATGGCTGTGTTGTGATTTATTTCCTTATTTATTTATAATCGGATGTGTGTTTTTATCCAGTTATCGGACACGTGAGGAGATCCAGGAAGTGCGCAGCAAGAGTGACCCTATCACCTTGCTGAAGGACCGACTACTTAACAACAACATGGCCAGTGTGGAGGAAATTAAGGTGTGTGTGTGTGTGTGTGTGTGTGTGTGTGTGTGTGTGTGTGTGGGTGTGTGTGTGTGTGTGTGTGTGTGTGTGTGTGTGTGTGTGTGTGTGTGTGTATATATATATATATATATATATATATATATATATATATATATATATATATATATATATATACACACACATATATGAATGTATGTATCAAAATTTCGATAGGGATGCATATGCATTTCCTCACCGTCAATGACTTTTCCGTATAAGTGTATGTGTGTAACTAATACACATATATTAAAAACTTTTTTTTTCCAAATATAACCTGACATCAATGGCCAATCATTTTCTAACCAACAATCACTGGTCCAAAACTAAGGAGGTAAAAATTACATAAACCTAAAATGCTAAATTGAAATCATTGTTGTGGATGTTTACCGTTAAAACATAAACAGAAAAGTTGCGTAATAAGTTTGCACAAACACGGAATAAATCAAATCGACCTCATACTTAACAGGAGATTGACGTGGAGGTGCGTAAGGAGGTGGAGGAGGCAGCACAGTTTGCCACGTCCGACCCCGAGCCCCCACTGGAGGACCTGTGTAACCACGTCTACTACAACGAGCCGCCCATAGAGGTTCGAGGTACAAACCCCTGGTCCAAGCTCAAGTCCATCAGCTGAACACCACCAGCTACGAGCAACGAGCTCTACCAGCTCCACAAAGCAGATGGTGCAGCTGGGATCTCCCAAGAGCCCCAAAATGTTGCTACAAACGCACAAATGCCAAGAATCACATTTCCTTCATCATGTACTTTCCTTCTGAAACGTCAGCTGTTACAGATTTCATTCAGGTTATTCTGTTCCTTCATTTTTAATTAGAAATGTTTGTCTGTTTAAAATGGTTTATTTTTCTTTTCCCTTTCCCTGATTTAACTGGTTACAAAATATTGTGAATAAATAAAATACAAAATGAGCGCTGTCGTAGGCCAAAGCCTCGTTTTTACAAAGTTCTTAAATAGTTTATACACAGGCAAAAGCTTTCATCTGACTCTCATTTGTGCTTTTGTTTTTTAAGGTATATTTTATACCTTTATATATATATATATATATATATATATATATATATATATATATATATATATATATATAAGGTACCACCTTGGCCACACACGTTGCTGAAGTTCAGTGTGGAGTCAGTAGGTGTCATGAGAGATCCCTGAGTCTATCAGCTTTGACCATCAGTTAACAGACCAAGGCTCTGTTGAATTTGGTGTCTGCAATTTAAATATATAATGATATATAATTACATATAATTACAAAATATTTAATTACAAAACAGCACCAGTCATGATGGTGGCATTGTAATTGTTATAATTACATTGTAAAAAAAAGTTAAATGGAAAAACAACCTCAGTGTGCTGTTTAATTTTCATAACAGACACACTTTATTTCCTGTCAGATTGGAAATGAAAATATAATGATAATTTTGACATTTTCATCTTCGTGTCACAGTGGTGCAAAACAGCTGTGATTAAAAACCAAATGGACGGGGTGCCAACCCATCACAGGGCACATTCGCACACACTCACACACTACGGACAATTTAGAGATCCCAGTCAACCTACAGCTCATGTCTTTGGACTGTGGGAGGAAACCGGAGTACCCAGAGGAAACCCCCGAAGCACGGGGAGAACATGCAAACTCTGCACACACAGGGCAGAGGTGGGATTTGAACCCCGAACCCCCAAATAAATAAAAAGGTTTTTTTTCCCTCAGGTATCTTACATAAATAAAGTGATGTGATTTTCATGAAGGTTACTAGCTATAAATAATAATAATAATAATAAGAAGAAGAAGAAGAAGAAGAAGAAGAAGAAATTTAGAAAGGCCAATGTTGTTGTTGTTGTTTTCCTCAAGTACCTTAGCTACCTACGACCGCAGGAACATTAAATTGATATGATTTAAATTAATTCCAAAATTAAAAAAGTATCCTGTTCAATTTTCTCTCCCACACTTCATCCTGACAAATCAAATAAATAAATAGAAATAAATCAACAGACTCTAGCGCCATCTCATCTCCTTCGTTCACCTGTTTACCGTCACTGTAAGGCCCCGCCCCTCGTCCCACCCACTGCTTAGTGACGTCGTGAGACCGCTTTGACTGACAGGCAGGTGAGCCTATGGCGTGCTCGGCGTCTCGAAACGCGGAAGTGGGCATGTGGGCGGGGTTTTGGCGGAAAAGAATGCGGAGTTGAGGGAGGGCAGCGCCGCGGGGAAGCGAGGAGGAGAAAGCCGAGCGGTGGCGGCGTTTTCGGAATTACATCCGCTCCTCAGCGCGGCGCTTACTTCCTCACTCAGCTCGGGGCTTTTTACTCCTACTTCCGCGTCTCCAGGAGCGTCCAAGTGTTCACATGAAACCCCTTCGAGGTCACCAAGGGCCGCTGGGATTTTGAGAAAGAGTCGTTTTTTAAAATATATATATATATTTCTCTGTGTGTGTGTGTGTCCGTCCGTCCGGCTTGGAGTAGGCGACATGCCGCTGGCTCAGCTGGCTGACCCGTGGCGGAAGATGGCCATAGGGAGTGAGGTGAGGCGCTTTAAACCACTATTCAGTAGTTCATTAGTTAATTAGAAATATTGTTACTTTAATTAGAAAAGGCCTTTATTAGCCGCGCATTAGCCGTTTTCCATCTTCACCATGAAGCGAGGTGTGTGAGCTGTGTCAGCTGTTTCTCAGCTGTTTCTCTGGCTCTCATCCCTCAAGGGAAGGTTACACTTAAAAAGAAATAAAGCAGTGTTTATGGATGTACAGTACATCAGCCTCTTCCCTGATACCTGATCCTGACAAGGTGAACCTATAGATAGATAGATAGATAGAATCCTGCCTTTGTGCAATGTAGACAAGTAGATATTTTTTCCCCCTGAATAAACATGTTCAGAATGAATTGGCTAAACCTGCTGATTTTGAAATCACTGACTGGAGACAAGTTCAATACAAGGTTTTAATTTTTGGCTTCCACACTGGATCTGATTTGCTGTTAATAAATGTCCTAAAGCTTTCCTAAAGGAACCGAGTGCAACAGCAACTGCAAAAGTACCAGTATGAAGAAATGACTCTGGGGCTGATTTCTTCCCAGCCCAGACATGGGGTGTAAACCTCAGGCGTGATTTTGATCCGTAAGGAGACAATTGTACTGACTCTGCTGTGGTGCGACTTTGTTTCAGAAGACAGCGATTCGATAGTTGACATTACGACTGAACGTACGCTACGATACAATTTGATTTCTTTCAGTTCCTAAGAACACGATTCAACGTTCGAATGTGCTACAACGTCTGCTACGATACAATATGATACAATTTCGATATTCACGAGGCAACGTTTCAATATTTGACAGTACCACTGAATCTGATACAGTTTTGGCTCATAAGGAATCGATTTTATAAATTTGATTTCTATTTCGATTCATAAGACCACAATGCAGTACTTGACAATATGACCGAATCTGCTACGATACAACAGGATTTCAAGTCTTAAGAAGACGATTTGTTGTTTAATAATAGCACTGAATCTGCAGTAATACGATACGATTTCAATTCATAAGGCACCGTTTTGGTATTTGACTATACCGATGAATCTGCTACAATTCAACACGAATTTGATTCATAAGGAAACTGTTTGAAATTTGATTGACTGAATCTGAAACAATACAATATGTTTTCGAATTAACAGGACAATGATTCAATATTTGATTCACTGAATCTATTTGATTCCCTGACAATACTGATGATTGATTCACTGAATCTATTTGACGATACAGCTGAATCTGCTACGATACAATTCGATTTCAATTCATAAGGAAACATTTCGATATTTGATTCACTGACTCTGATACGATACGATTTCGATTCGTAAGGAAACAGTTTGATATTTGATTCACTGAATCTGATACTATACGATTTCGATTCATAGGATAACGAACAATACAATACAATTTCAAATCTTAAGGAGATGATTCGATATTTGATAATACCACTGAATCTGGAAGAATATGATCCGATATGATTTCAATTCATAAGGCAACGATTCGATATTTGATTCACTGAATCTGACACGATACCATACGATTTCGATTTGTAAGGAAACAATTTGATAATTGATTCACTGAATCTGATACGATTTCGGTTCATAGGAAAATGATTCGATATTTGATTCACTGAATCTGCTACAATACAATATGATTTCAAGTCTTAAGAAGATGATTCGATATTTGATTCACTGAATCTGCAAGAATATGATAAGATATGATTTCGATTCATAAGGCAACTATACAGTATTTGACGATTCCACTGAATCTGCCATGATACGATACTGTTTAGTAGCCTCTGATCGATATGTGACCAGCTTTGTTCAGCGTATATGAGCAATGATTTCGTAGACAAGGACTATTTTAAAAGTGTCAGAGTTGTGGGCAAATCACCTTGCTAGCCTGTTACATTATTTACACATCAGTTTGAAAATCTGAATTATTTTATAGTATCCATTTATGTTTGTTCCATCAATTCATTTCAAACGCTGCCTTTTAAATTCGACGATTCGATCTGAATTGTCAGATTGTTACACCCCTAGCCCAGATTGTAGATTCATGCAGGCTATCAGTGATCATCGTATCAGGTGACTACAGCGTGACACGCCCCCTAGATCGGAAGTGATATTCCGAAAAATCCTCATCCTCATCAGGCGCATATGAAATAAAGTCGTCTGTGTAATGAACGTGAACGAGGTGGATTATTTACCCTGTCATCCATTTACATTTTTTTCCCATAAAAAGCCTTTGGAGGAAAAGTTTTTACACACAAAAGAAAGGACAGACGACAGAAGTGTACATTTAGTGTTTTTTTTTTGTTTGTTTGTTTAAATGAAAGTGTTACAACTTTTATGTTGTTTGTATGTATTAGTTTTCCCTCCATCGTTCCTATTGAGCTGTCGATTAGACCTCGAGATGGTTTCACTGTCGAGATATTGCTAGATTTTAGATTTCAGCTCCTTCAGCTCCTGTCCCTGAAGTCCGTGGTCTAAAGTCATGAAGTTGGTGTTGGTGATTCATAAAGAGCAAGGCTGTCTGATTCACACTCCTGCGCCTCGCACTGGTTTCATCAATGGCACTTAGTCACCACGGCTCTGCTCGTCACCTCCACACAGCGAGGATACTAGTCCCTTTCTCAGGAGAGACTGCTTTTAAAAAATAAAATAAAAAACATTCTGAAATAGCTTGCAATAGTAACATAGATATTACTTTTAAAGCATTCATAAGAGCACATAGTCATTATTGAGTTGTGATTTCATGTAGCCGACTATTTACATACATAGTTTATATGCTGTAATGCGCAGGATCTCAGTCCCGCCCCTGGAGAAATCCTGGTCTTTCACATGTTACTATGTTTAAACCAATTAGTTTACAATGAGCCACATTTTAAATAAAGCTGAAAAAATAATGATGCTTCTATTTAATATGTACCAATTGAAATTATTCAGCACTGAAAAAGAGGGAAAATAGATTCTATAAAAATTTTGAACATTTTACCCTTTAAAAAAAAATAGTACCATTAAGCCGGCAATGTCCAATCAGTTTGTGTTATTTTTTTTTAAATATTAAAAACGTAAAAGAAAATGTTATTAAAAGATATCACGATATCTCAGAAAAATATATCGTGACATTATTAAATAGAAGCTCAATATTATATAGCCTACTTGAATATTGAATCCAATTTGTCACTCATTTATTCACTTGAAGAACAAAAAAATACAAGGTTAAAGGTGCGATCAGTGATTTTTATAGGTGCAGTTTGGTAATGTTTAAAAGTGTTTCTGAATTGTACGGGCTGTCATTCCAAAGATGCCTTATAGAAAATCAGATTCATAGTATTTATATGCAGGGCCATGCTTCTGTTGACATTTTTCTGACCCAGAAATAACTTCCGTCCCCAGCCAGAACAGAGCGCTCTTTTCCATTTGCCTCTTTTCCTTAAAAGGAAATTAAGTCGTTTTAACAAAAGGGAATGGAATCAGTTGTGAGAAAGGAGAAGGAATGTCAGTGTTTTCATCACAATTGTAATTCACACAACAGGCAAATTACAAACTACTCCTTTAAGTCTGAACACTTGGTAGTATTTGGTGACGTTCTCCTCACTTTGCATCAGCATCAACAAAATATATGCTTACACATTCTCAGAAAAAAAGGGGTACTAAACTGTAGCTTACCTTGTCCCTGCTTTGATATTCCTATCTGTTGTACCTTTAATGTGAATCTTTCACTTGTTCCTTTAAAATGATATACTATGTATCTTTCTTGGTAAATGATACATATTAAAGGTGCAATAGGCGTCTTGTTGAGAGTACCACCCTCTGTGGCCCCACAGATTTTGTAAACGGAAGAAAAAAAACAAAAACGATGTGGACCAAATCCAACCAAATCACGACAAGGACAAATCTGTCAGTTCAAAAAGCTCCGCCTCTTGCACTAACACCGGTATGCGTGTTGTGTGGGCGTGGCTTTGGAGAGAAATCTGAGGGGAAACGATTTCATTTTATTGAAATTTTAATCTGTAAAATGACTGTACCTTTAAGCTCTCATTGTACTACATTTATAGTCACTCTACCTATCTTACACTCTGTCTAGTGACTAATTTTTTTTTTTTTTTGTAACTGCAGGACACTCAGCAGGTCTTGGAGGATTCTTTAGGAGAAGATGACAACCTGTCATGTCAAGTAAGTCTCTCTGTTCATTTCCTGTTGATACTTATATTAATATTCTTTCTCTCTCTCTCTCTCTCTCTCTCTCTCTCTCTCTCTCTCTCTCTCTCTCTCTCTCAGTTTCTCTGTATGATGTCTTTATCGTGATGAGATTAAAGGAATACTCCAGTGTTTTTCTAAACACATCTCTATCCACCGTGAGAGTTTCAGCCACATTGGCGAACACCTTTATTGTTAGTGTGAGGTTATAAATTTGCAGAGTTTTAAAGACACATTTTAAACGTTTCTTGGCAGAAATTCAGCAACTGCCCATAGACAGCCATTATAATTACGTTTGGAGGAAACGTTTTCTTTTTTTTTTTCACTACATGAAAATGTGTTCATTCTTGTCTGTGGTAATCACACAAACACACATTACAGGTGCACACTGAAAACTGGTGGAGTACGGCTTTAATTAGGAAATAAATGAAGTAAATAAACGAATGAATGTAGCTGAAAGTCGTGTATAATTCAGTTGATGGCAGTTTGGCTTTTATTGTCTCTGTGAAAAAGGAAAGAAAGTGACAAATGGGTTCTATCGATCACAGAATCCTGTCAGAGAGAGACTGCATCGATTCGTCCAGAGCTCAGGAGGAAAGGTCTTGTGCGTGTCAGAGGGATCCGTTTTCATACGACAGCATCACATAGCTTTAGCAAAACCGAAAAGGGATATGAAAAGCTAATGTAACGAAAAGCTAATGTAACGAAAAGCTAATGTAACGAAAAGCTAATGTAACGAAAAGCTAATGTAATGCAGGTTTGCATCAGAGTAACTTTCAAAGCATCTTTCTGTCTCTCTCTCTCTCTCTCTCTCTCTCTCTCTCTCTCTCTCTCTCTCTCTCTCTCTCTCTCTCTCTCTCTGTCTGTTTCCCTCTGTCTCTCTCTCTCTAGTTCTCTGTCCATCTGTCTTTTCCTCTCTCCCTCTCTCCCTCAATCTATCTCTCCATCTCTCCATCACTCTCTCTTTCCCTCTCTCTCACTCTCTCACTCTGTCTGTCTGTCTCTCTCTCTCTCTCTCACTCTCTCTTTCTCTCTCAATTCAATTTCAATTCAATTCAAAGTACTCTCTCTGTCTGTGTGCGTTTCCTTCTGTCTTTCTCTCTCTATTTCTCTCTCCATCTATCTTTTCCTCTCTCTCTCTCTCTCTCTCTCTCTCTCTCTCTCTCTCTCTCTCTCTCTCTCTCTCTCTCTCCCCCCATGCTCCCCCGTGGTGCTGCTGCACGTCATTGATTTTTAAATGCAGGGGAGATGAGCTTGTAGATCTTATGGCTGTCATTAGGGATGTCTCCAGGTTTTCTGTTTACTCTTATGAACACACACACACACACACACACACACACACACACACACACACAGATTTTGTGAATCACAGTCTCTCTGATCTCAGATATTAGTCTGAATAGACTGTTGCTAAATCAGGATTGTAGATAGGTGTGTGTGTGTGTGTGTGTGTGTGTGTGTGTGTGTGTGTGTGTGTGTGTGTGTGTGTGTGTGTGTGTGTGCACTTTGCAGAATGTCCATGCTTTAACGTATTTGCGAATCTGGCCCAGTGTGTGAGTGAGCATACATTAAGGCAGGTTAATGTGTGTTAATAAGTGAGCGAGTGTGTTAGTAAAGCACTAATGTGTGGAGATAAGTGGCCTTAAATCAGGTCACTCTCTCTCGGTCACATCTCCCTGGGCATCGAGGACGTGCAAGTGAATCACTCACCTCTGATTGGATTTTAATAGAACAGTTTGTCATTTAGTGACAGAAACGGAGTGACATTAATACTGGCCTTTTTATGAGCAGAGAAATGAAACGTTCTGTACAGAAATATATTTACAGGTGCAATCAACTGCATGTTACTCTGATTATCAATGAAAACGGTGACCGTGACATTTAAAAAGTGTTATAAAAGTACTGATGATAACCATGATTAATATGTAAGCTGATATCAGAGGCAGTCGAACGACTTCATTTAGGTTTTTCCAGCAGTTGTGTTGGTCGAGCAAACAGTCGGATATTGTACTCCTATGCAAGTCCATATTTGATATATGCAAAACAGGCAGATTGAGCTCCAAACAGCCGAGTAAACATTATGCACAAGTACAAGAAACATGGAATAATAAGTCAAATCAAATGTGTTTTGTACATGTGGAGGTTTTTCCCCTCACTATTGGCAATTCAATTAATATTAAAAAGTCCAGTTTAAGGACATCTTCCATCTAATGTGCAAATCACTGAGGAGATGCATCGTGCATGTTTACGTTTATTACAGAGGTCGAGTGCATTCCTGTTTTAAAATCTTCTTGTCGTCCCCTCCACCCATGGTTCTGCAAGTGGCCACTTGTATGGTGGAGGTGATACACACTTCAGGAGTTGTGAGGAAACGTCAAAGAGGGGGAAAGGAAACTGTAGACCCCATCTTTAACTGAAGGTCATGTGATTTTGACCAGTTAACCCCCTCTGCTCCAGGGGCGCTGTGTCTGACCCTGCACTCAAAGGGGAATAATAATGATCAGTTTAGATTAACGATTAGCTCAAACAATAACAATCAGTTCAAATAATAACGATCAGCTCGGATAGTAACGATCAGCTTAGATCTTGGATAATAACAATCAGCTCGAATAATAATGATCAGCTCGGACAGTAACGATCAGTTCAAATAATAACGATCAGTTCAAATAATAACGATCAGTTTAAATAACGATCAGCTCAGATAGTAACAATTAACTCAAATAATAACGATCTGCTCGGACAGTAACGATCAGTTCAAATAATAACGATCAGTTCAAATAATAACGATCAGCTTGGACAGTAACGATCAGTTCAAATAATAACAATCAGTTTAAATAATAACGATCAGCTCAGATTGTAACAATTAACTCAAATAATAACGATCAGCTGGGACAGTAAAGATCAGCTGGGACAGTAGCGATCAGCTTGGGCAGTAACGATCATTTCAAATAATAACGATCAGTTCAAATAACGATCAGTTTAAATAATAACGTTCAGCTCGGATAGTAACGATCAGCTTAGACCTTGGATAATAACGATCAGCTCGAATAATAATGATCAGCTCGGACAGTAAAGATCAGTTCATATAATAACGATCAGTATAAATAATAACGATCAGCTCAGATGGTAACAATTAACTCAAATAATAACGATCAGCTCGGGCAGTAAAGATCAGTTCAAATAATAACAATCAGTTCAAATAATAACGCTCAGCTTGGACAGTAACGATCAGCTCGGGCAGTAACAATCAGTTCAAATAATAACGATCAGCTCAGATAGTAACAATTAACTCAAATAATAACGATCAGCTCGGACAGTAGCGATCAGCTCAGGCAGTAACGATCAGCTCAGGCAGTAACGATCAGCTCGGGCAGTAACAATCAGCTCGGCAGTAACAATCAGTTCAAATAATAACGATCAGCTCAGATAGTAACAATTAACTCAAATAATAACGATCAGCTCGGACAGTAGTGATCAGCTCAGGCAGTAACGATCAGCTCGGGCAGTAACGATCAGCTCTGGCAGTAACAATCAGTTCAACTAATAACGATCAGCTCAGATAGTAAAAATTAACTCAAATAATAACGATCAGCTCGGGCAGTAGCGATCAGCTCGGGCAGTAGCGATCAGCTCGGGCAGTAGCGATCAGCTCGGGCAGTAACGATCAGCTCGGTCAGTAACAATCAGTTCAAATAATAACGATCAGTTTAAATAATAACGATCAGCTCAGATAGTAACGATTAACTCAGACAATAACGATCAGCTCGGACAGTAACGATCAGCTCGGGCAATAACGATCAGCTCGGGCAGTAGCGATCAGCTCGGGCAGTAACGATCAGCTCGGGCAGTAGCGATCAGCTCGGGCAGTAGCGATCAGCTCGGACAGTAGCGAATCAGCTCGGGCAATAACGATCCGCTCAGGCAGTAGCGATCCGCTCGGGCAGTAGCGATCAGCTCTGGCAGTAACAATCAGTTCGACTAATAACGATCAGCTCAGATAGTAAAAATTAACTCAAATAATAACGATCAGCTCGGGCAGTAACGATCAGCTCGGGCAGTAACGATCAGCTCGGGGCAGTAGCGATCAGTTCAAATAATAACGATCAGTTTACATAATAACGATCAGCTCAGATAGTAACGATTAACTCAAATAATAACGATCAGCTCGGACAGTAAAGATCAGTTCAAATAATAACGATCAGTTTAAATAATAACGATCAGCTCAGATAGTAACAATTAACTCAAATAATAACGATCAGCTCGGACAGTAACGATCAGTTCAAATAATAATGATCAGTTTAAATAACAACAATCAGCTCAGATAGTAACAGTTATCTCAAATAATAGCGATCAGCTCAGGCAGTAACGATCAGCTCGGGGCTGTAGCGATCAGCTCGGACAGTAGCGATCAGCTCGGGCAGTAACGATCAGCTCGGGGCAGTAGCGATCAGCTCGGGGCAGTAGCGATCAGCTCGGGGCAGTAGCGATCAGCTCGGGGCAGTAGCGATCAGCTCGGGGCAGCTGCAGCTCATGTGGTAGAGCAGGTTGTCCATGAATCGCAGGGTTGGCTGTTCGATCCCCAGCCTCTCCACATGCCGAAGTGTCCTTGGGCAAGACACTGGTGTGTGAGTGTGTGTGTGAATGGGTGAGTGAGAAACAGTATAAAGCGCTTTGTAGAACTGTTAAGGTTAAAAGTGCAGGCCATTTACCATTTAGCTCAGATAATAACAATAAGATCAGATTATAAGGATCAGCTCAGATTATAATGATCAGCTCATTAATGATTGTGGCTGTAACTCAGACTAGCCAACGAGCTGCCCATGTGTTCCTTCATTATTTGTTCCCATTTACCCCTTATAACTCCAGCTTAATCATGACACTGATGAAGGGCCTCGTTTTTCTCGACCCTGTGTGTGTGTGTGTGTGTGTGTGTGTGTGTGTGTGTGTGTGTGTGTGTGTGTGTGTGTGTGTGTGTGTGTGTGTGTGTGTGTGTGTGTCCTGCACCGAGTTGAGCCTGTTTGCATGTCGGCTGTGTGTTAATGTTTGGCTCTGTCTCCTGATCTCTCTGGCAGATGGTATTTAATCTTCCACGGCCATCTGGACCGACTCTCTCTCGCATCTTTAACACCCACTCATGCCTGCCTTTATCTTTCTTTCTCTCTTTCCAGCTCTCTCTCTCTCTCTCTCTCTCTCTCTCTCTCTCTCTCTCTCTCTCTCAGTCTCTTGTTCTCTCACCACTGCACACACAGGTGTCAGTGAGAGTGACGAGACATCACACACTCTTAGTCATCCTCACACACTCGCTGATCATTTCTACACTGTGGAATGAGCATTACATTCAAGTCAGACATCGCTGCTTAGTTCTTTTTTTTTTTTTCTTTTGTGAAGGGTTAATGATTAATGGCTGTACCATGTGACTGGCGCACACACACATGCACACACACATGCACACGCACACACACGATTGAATGGAGTGTCTGAGACTAGGTGTAGGACTTTTCCTTATCTCCCCAGCTGAGAGGTGAACATGAATCACAATCACAGTGTGTTTTATGGATAAGCCGCTCAAGGGCATTAAAGACCAAACACTTCAAATCCGATTATTTCTTGTAGCAAAAATAAAGACGTGTATTTACAGAGCGTGAGAGGCGTATGCAGGAATTCATTTCAGGCTATAGGTTAAAAAAAAAAATTGAATGTAAGTGTGACACGTAATTTGGACGGATGCCAGACAACAACAACAATAATAATAATAATAATAATAATAATAATAATAATAATAATAATAATAATAGACGTAGGAGATAAAACATCGTTATGATAGGTCCATTGACAAGAATTAAAATAACATGCTGATAATAAATCGGAAATTAAATTTTACCTTATAAAAATGGCCATCATTGGCCACAAACGGCACTTTTTAATGAAAATAAATTATCATACAAATCTATAATAATAATAATAAAATTTTTTTTTTAATAATTAATCGAGATATTTATAGGTCCACTACCGTTTTTTTAAGAAGTAGAAAGAGGGTAGAAGGGGAAGGGCGGACGGGGGGGTGGGACTGCTCAAGTCTATCTACACTGAAAAATTTTCACTTCAGAATATGTTGATTAAATATTTAGTGATGGTACCAACATACTGACTCTTATCTCACACACACAGATATGACGTTATATCGATGACATTTACTGGCGTTTTATTAAAACGATGTACTAAATATTGTCTGATCTCAGCACAGGCACAAGGAACCAGTTATTCCACATGACAGGCAGGTTCTGATGTGTGTGTGTGTTGGGGGGGGGGAATCAAGTTAAATCTGTGTTGAAATTCTCAGCCTATATTAAGAAGGAGGTTATCACTAACTCAGCTTTGCAGAATGGTGTATCATTTTAGTGTGTGTGTGTGTGTGTGTGTGTGTGTGTGTGTGTGTGTGTGTGTGTGTGTGTGTGTGTGTGTGTGTGTGTATGACTAAGTCAGTATATCTCGTCCATCCCAGTTCCCGGGAGGAGTTTCCCCCCGGGGCTGTCCATCATCAGTCAAAAGCTAAACGATCTGCTGCCATATGCTGCAAAAGAAAAGTCCCTAATAGCTTTCAAATAGGTGTCCATATGCTCTAAATATATGCTCTGAGCCATTTAGCTGCTCATATGATCCTGTTTTATGTGGATGTCACTGATGGGCCTGTCCTCAGTAAGTACCCCGAACAAATACGGCACAGCAGTTACGATCGATATGGTATTTCATGGTTCTTCTCCGTTTGGCTTTCTTTATCCTGGATGTAGCTGGATGAATTTTCGAACGCTCATAGCAGTGCATCCTGCCTTGTGACACGTCCAGTATATTTTAAACTCCACTTTATTTCTTCTTAATATCTCCTGCACAACATCTAACCTCTCTCACTTACCTGTAAGAAGTATTCTAACTACAAATCGCTCATCCTCTTTAAATCCATCCTCCTTAGGGCTCAGTGATATGACAATACATCATCGATTTCATAATCAATGTGAAATTACGCTTTTCTGCAATATTGTGGAAATCATGCTATCTTTTTATTGAATTTTTAATCATTTACAAACTGGTTGGAATTAAATACTCAAAATGGTTTTGTTTGGGTTTTTTTTCTACTTTTTGTGACTTAAAATTTTTTTTTCCGTATTTGTGTCGTAGAAATGTCTTCGAGAATCATGATGCGATGTTGTTGTCCTAATCCTCCTTCATAAACTTCTTTTTAAATAATTTTTTGTTATAATATTTACAATTTAAATGTTTAATATTTGTTATGGTATTCATTAATAATGATAATCATTATCATGTTAAAAAGGATGATTCATTTTCTGATGTACGTCATAAGCCTATAAGTCTATAACATGTGAATTTCCTAGCTTTGGCTAAGCTGATCAACATTGCAGCAGATTGTGTTAAAGTCACTGAGAAGTCTGAAAATGTGTGTGAAATCGTACAGCCCTGATTTACTTCATCGTTTTTTTCTGTTTCAAATCAAAGCTACCAGATCCACAATCCTTCTCTATTATTTATTGCATATACAACACACATTTACATGCAGAGAAAAAAAGATTAAAGATGGTACAACACATTAATATTGAACTTTTTCAAACAAAATATGTATTAGTGTTTAGCTGAAGGAGTTTTAGCATTTACAGACTTAACAGTAATATTTCTTTAATCTATCATGTCTAAGGTAGCTGTGGTCATTTGTAGAACTAGTTTTAACTAGGCTATTAACTTTTTATAAATGAAACATTGGGCAACTATTGCTTGGTAACGTTTCTAGCCAATATGTCTGCATTTCCCATCAGGATTATCACCAAGAACGAGGTAAACACAGTTTTATAACTGACTAACTTCCAGGGCCAAGCTCTTTGCGCTTGTTTTCAGGTGTACTTTGGTCGCGTTCTGTGAGAAAAATCTTGCGAAGGTGAGCTTCTGTCACTTCTACATGAGCATTTGAGGGTAGATCCCTCAAGAACTGTGAGGAAAAAGGGTAAAAAAACAAAGAAAAGTGCTGCTGAATACAGATTGTCATTTCTATGTTGTTCTATGTACTAAACTTTGGATGCATAGTGGCAGCCAGTTTTGCACATAATTTCATCCCGTCTCTCAAACCCAAGTGTAAATCGGCATCCTGAGTAGCCGCCCAGTTATAATATGATATATGTGTGCGAGGCGGTGCCTAGTTTATATTTGGGTAGTATTATCATAACATGGATTCGCTGATCATAAGTATAAAGGCCTTACATCTCCGCCTCATCCACATTTCCTCTGGAAGCACACTGTAGTTCAACATGAAGGATGATCTCTTATAGTCATAATGCACAGGAACAGTAGAGGAGATTGCACATAATTGTCTTCTTCTCCCTTCCGGAGAACACTCACGGTGGATTTGGGGATGGTGAAGCATTATTTACAGTGCAACATGAAAGCACACTCGGCTTCACATCTTGATCTACAAAATAAGGTCATGCTACGAAGGTTCCACCGCGAGGACGGTGAGGATCCCTCTTCAAACGTCCCACGCTGGCGGGTCACAAAGCGGCGGGGCTTTTATGTGCGCCTTTGAGAGACGGCGAGATCGCCCACGTGTGGGTGTGTGTCACAGCAACGGTGGTGTCTGTGCAAGGGGGTGGGGGGGTGGGGGGGTGGGGGGTGACGAGGCAGCGGGTTAAACTCTCTCCTTTGTTTTCGCCTGAATAGGAGTGGGAGCATGACTCTGACTGTGCCGGCGATTTGTTCACATTCCCCAGCTCAGTGACTGCGTGAATAAGGAGTGGGCAGAGGCAGCCTTTAGCGCTGTGTAACCTCGTACCTTCTAAAGGTGAGGACTCTATTTCGGAGAAGGGACTCGGCTCTCTTGAGAAGTTATTCTAGAGATTTCTACAAGGAGTAATCTCTGAGCGAGAGAGAGAGAGAGAGAGAGAGATGGATATAATTGAAAAGGGAGGGATGGAAAATCCAGAGAGACAGATATAGAGTGAAAAGGGTGGCTGAACAAGATTGATGGTTTGAGCAGTAGACACATTTTACAACCTCGGGGCAGTAAAGCGACGTCAAAACGGGGCACGGATTGGAAAGGCATACCATTAATCTTCTCTTCCCTGGCATTGATGCAAATACATCCTTTACCTGCCGTAATTCTGTGTCGCCATATATGACAGACAGCAGCGTCTGAGTGCCATAAAAAAAGGATAAATATGACAGTCTGGCTCCTGAGTAGGTTATCCTGAGCCAGGATGGCAGAATTGGGAAGCAGAGAAAGAGAGGGCGAGATGGGCCACGGAGGAAATGCTGCTATTTTTTTGTGGCCATCCTGCCTGGGTTGCGTCAGCATGACTAAGCAAGCATAGTCCTCTGTGCCTCATTGAAGGTCGCAGTCGTAAGAACACTACTAATCATCTGAAGGGCACATACACAAAGGTGCGGGCCGGAGCAGGAATTCCCAACTCGCAGGGATTCAGGGTACAGACTATAGACGGACAATGAGACTCCATTAGATCTGTGTAGTTGATCACTTCCCCCATCATTCAGACAAAAAATGGTCACCATTTGGCATCTTTCCATGTGGGAGTGGAAGGTATTCCCTTGATGTTCTTTGCACATTTAGATTAGAGCATTATGAAAGAGTTTTGGCTCCATGCCAGTGTGTAAGTAGATGATTTGGGGGCAATGGGAGGTCAAATCGTTAGGATGATGTAATGCCTTCATCGGGGCACCAGGCTTCCGGAGTGCCCTTTGAGGAGTGTATGCTTCAGGGAATCTCCCGTGATCTTTCACTCTGCACAGGAAGTGAACTGAGCTGTTAGAACAAATCCGCCTCCACCTTTGAACTTTCTGAAGTG
This sequence comes from Cranoglanis bouderius, assembly GCA_023630585.1. NCBI lineage: Eukaryota > Metazoa > Chordata > Actinopteri > Siluriformes > Cranoglanididae > Cranoglanis > Cranoglanis bouderius. The sequence goes on from CM042539.1 coordinate 7,519,657, forward strand.
AGACATATTTCAGCCCAGATTGTGGAGGAATGTGGAAGAGCCTAATTTTTGCAGAGAGTGGAATACATTCACACACTTGTGTGAAATGCAGATTGCAAACAAGGTAGTCTTCTTACCATATAGTTCAAATAATGAAAGAACTTAAGTACATTCCTAGAAAAACAGGACTACACAGGTACACAGATCAAGGTTTCCTTGGATAATTTAGGGCTTTTAGCTTCTTCCGTAGAACCCTCTCTGAAATAGAAATCCTCTGTTATAGGGATCTACATAGAATTCTGAATCCAATCAACAGAATCCGAGATCAACAAATTGAAGGACCGTGTAAGGATCTTGATTGAGCTCTTTTTCCCCTATACTGGTTTGTTTTTGTAGGACAATTCGGAACATTTTTGACTGACCATTCATAGTTCTGTCACAATTTCATATCATTCATTTACACACAATTTAACATCTTTAAAATCTTTTCTTGACCTGTCATAAAGATCTGCGAATCCACATACCACTTCTGTGACATGTTCATCCTGCTGCTTCCACAATTGAGCAAAGCAGGGAAAAAAAATATTCCCCCTCTGTGCAGTGACGCAAGCAGTCGTGTGATGTTTGGACACCAATTGCACACCAAAGGACAAGGTTTGGGAAGCCGACCTGAGAACTCAAGCCTTGTGTCATAGATGAAAACGTCTTTTTTTGTGTGAGCTATACATCTGGCTTCAGTCCAACATCTCTCACTTTGTATACATTTTATGATGTATGATGTTCTTCAGAGTTTGACTAGGTGGAAATTGACAGGGAGAAAGGAAAGCACCTCTGCATTGTTCCTGCTGAGGCTTGTAGAGATAGGGTTCTGTCTATTCAGCATATATTTCATCGAGCAGGAAGTGCACCTCCGCTCTAGTGCAACTGACAGGAAACCATGAGGAGCTAAGTCTTCCGACAGACATCCTCATATACTCGGGAAGCAAAACACCAGAAGCATTTGATGCTCATTTGAGGCTGTCCACTTTTCACCTTAACTTGGTTTGGCATGGGTCATGATCTCAACAGCCTTAAGTTCTTCAAAGAACTTCTGGAACTGATTTATTGTGTGAATTGGAATCTTGTAAAGGTATTCGCGTTTTTGTAGTATTACTGTTGGATCATAATAATTATAAAGTTGTCAACTTGTATCTGGAAACCTGCCCCTTTTACTTGTATCCCCATAAAGGCCAAACTGATTCCATGTCCAGGGTCAGAAGGTTTTGTGTGTGTGTGTGTGTGTGTGTGTGTGTGTGTGTGTGTGTGTGTGTGTGAGTGTGAGGTAGTGGAAACCTTTGAGAATGACTGAGATGCTCTCTCTGAACAGCTGTGCCTCTTCCTGTGCAGATGTTGCCAGGGGAACAAGGACAGGACATGCTCTAATCTCAGTGCTGACCAGCAGCTCGAGGCCTTTCCTGGGCAGGCCCTTCCTCTGCCGATTCTTTTGTGTAGTATGTATGAGCACACATGGGCGGAGTGGCTTCTGCCAGGCTGCCTCAGCGTCTAGCCTGTACCGTCTGCAGGTCTCGTTCCCAGCCGGCTACAGTGCTGGGGAGTTGATATGAAGACATGAAGATGCTGAAGATGTTTCCTACACGCTTCAGGCAGAAATTCACACGGGTAGGCTTTTCACTTTCACTTTGCGAGTGCTTCCTCTCTGTCGATTCTGTCGGATGATTTATTTCTTTCTGAAAAAAGTGGACAGAGAGAGAGTGAGACAGAGAGAGAAAGAGAGAGACAGAGAGTGAGAGAGCGAGAGAAACATCGGGACTGGGCAGAAAGGTGGCAAGGTATACTCGCTGCCCCTCCTCTGGGCAAGTTTGCCTCCGGCAGGACGATGGATTCTCTTCCGAGTTGATGTCCAGCATAGAGAACCACATCAAAGAACCTTCTATAAGAACAATCACACTGTATGATCTGGACTCCCTTCTGTCCCTTTATTTTTTTCTTCATTTCTTTCACATGCTCTTACTTAACTTGATGAAAGTTGAAGGTTGTCATGGTGCTTGTTGGCATCAGATCCACAGTTTAGCGTCAGTTCTCATGATGGGCAGCCAGTAATTAGCAAACATTCTCTCTCCGTCCTGAGCGGCTCTATTGAGTGTTGCTGAAGCGCAGAGTGAAGTTCTTCATGAATAGACTTCAGAGAAAATTTACAGTAATGAAATGACGCAGGAGGAACAATGGACTCTGTGTGTGTGTTTGTTGGACCATGTGGACAGTGTATCATTATTTTTATCAGGATATTTTGCAACTGTAATGGAATATTTGAATGTGGAATTCTAGGAAATGAATCTGAAAACGACCAGTGAAGAACTCTTCAGTCAAGTTGCTGAAGGTGTCTGAAAATGTCAATAACAAAGAATGAGGCCTTTGTCCTTCAGTAATAGTGAAGGAGGTGTGACCTTTGTGCTCGTGACTGTGATGGAGGTGTGGACTTTGTGGTTTTGACAGTGAAGGAGGTGTGGACTTTGTGCTTGTGACAGTGATGGAGGTGTGGCCTTTGTGCTTGTGACAGTGATGGAGGTGTGGCCTTTGTGCTTGTGACAGTGATGGAGGTGTGGCCTTTGTGCTTGTGACAGTGATGGAGGTGTGGACCTTGTTCTTGTGACAGTGATGGAGGTGTGGACTTGATATCTGTTAGTCCAAATCAAGGAGGTGTGACCTTTGTGGTTTTGACAGTGATGGAGGTGTGGACTTTGTGGTTTTGACAGTGAAAGAGGTGTGGACTTTGTGCTCGTGACAGTGATGGAGGTGTGGCCTTTGTGCTCGTGACAGTGATGGAGGTGTGACCTTTGTGCTTGTGACAGTGAAGGCAGTGTGGACTCAATGTCTATTAGTCCATATCAAGGAGGTGTGGCCTTTGTGCTTGTGACAGTGATGGAGATGTGGCCTTTGTGTCTGTCAGTCTACGTGAAGGAGGTGTGGCTTTTGTAGCTGTCAGGCCAAGTGAAGGAGGTGTGACCTCTATATCTATCATTCCAAGTAAACAGGGTATGGCTTTTGCATTTTATAGCCCAACTGAAGGAGGCGTGACCTTAGTCCTTGTGACACAGAATGAAGGAAGCATCGCCTCTAAGTGAAGGAGGTGTGGCTTTTATACCTGTCAATATAAGTGAAGTAGGTGTGGCCTCTATACCTGCTATCCCAAGTAAAGGAGGCGTGGCTTTTGTGAAGGAGGTGTTTTGCTCTGTCAGTCCGAGGAAAAGTAGGCTTGGCTTTTCTACATGCCAGTGAAGGAGGCATGGCCTCTATTTCTGTCAGTCCCAGACAAGGAGGTGTGGCTTTTGTGTCAGTCCATGTGATGGAAGCATGGCCTCTGTATTTATCAGTCTAAGTGAAAGAGATGTCACCTCTGTACCTGTTAGTCTAGGAGAAGGAGGTGTGGGTTTAATACCTGCCAGTCTAATTAAAGGAGGTGTGGCCTCTTTGTCTAAGTGATGAAGGTGTCAAAAGCGTGGCCTTCCACTCTACAGACCTAATACTTTGCTTAAGTGTATTGAATTAAATTGAAACCGCTCTAAAACATATCATACTAAATTTTCCTTTATACATCAGCATATTGATCACACATCAAGATGTCTATTATCATTGTGCAAGCAGGGATACACTCCTCAGTAATCGATCACTCTGACATCTGAATGCTAATACAGATAATGCAGAGTCTGAGAGTACTCTCAAACTAAGACCCTGTGACAGAGGAGATAGTACTACGTCATACAACAACGTCATCTCCCTCTATCTTTTATTTATGTAGAATCTCAATGACCTTCTGATTTACCCTGTACTGATAGTAAAGAAGTTTTTTTTTCTCCTCATGAGTCACACATCTGACTCCTCCATCTCTGTCCTTACACACACATTTAAGTTTATAAGGTCATGGGTGGGAGTGAGCAGATTGCCAGTGAGATGGAAACATGCAAAAACAAACAAACAAAAAAAAAAACCCCAAGCTCAATAAGCATTCATTTCTTTTTTTAAGATGTATGTCATCTTGTTTTTTTTTTTTGTTTTTTTTTTTTTTTTAACCTATAGACTGAAAATGCTGAAAACACGGAAGCATCCAGACTGTGACCTGAATCGAGAGGGTTTTTAAAAAAAATTTTTTATACCTCCACTCACTTTTGTGCCTATATTTAGATACAAAGTTATGATTCAGACTCTTTCCATCAGGGGAAATGTTCCAGAGTGAGCTTACGCTGGAGGCACAGATTATGCCACATGATCTGTCGAGCTCACTTATAATTGATTAGTCTAATCGATCTTCCTGTCCTTGGCTCGGAAATGTAGATATAAATTAAGCCTCCACCCCCCACCCCCCTTTCATTCTTTCTCTCTCTCTCTCATGGCTTCATACAGAAATCTTTTTCGATGCGTCAGTTTCAGTGTAGTTCTCCCGAACACTTTGAACAAATGACGTGACGTGAGATGTTGAGGAAATGTAAAGCTTAATCTGAAACCTAGGGGTTCGTAGTAAGCCTTGCACTTCATTTGCTTCCCTTGCTTCCCTTCATCACGTATTAGCTCCGCCCCCTTAGGACACGACGAAAGAAAACATGAACAGGTGATGCAACACCAAACATATTTATTTTTATGAACGTCCAGCTGTGATTACACAACAAACTAGCCTCGATAATAATGTCACTGCACATTACAGGATGTCAAACTTTAATCAGAACAATACAGGTGAACAGGGTTTTTAAAAAAAATATAATAGATATCACAAAATTTTGCACTTTTTTATGCAAATGAGCCCTCGGCTAATTAAATATGCATAAATTTGCTTTCTCATGGAACTAAAAATCTAGTCTTTGTAAGATATTATTTCACTCTGAACACACTCTTCAGATAAATAAGTTTGCTGGAAAATCGTTTATTTATTGTTATTTATTTATGAGAACTTTTGGTTCTATAATTTTTTTTAGTTTTAAACGTTATTTCATATATTTTCACTGTAGTAAGTGTGGTTTATTAGGGTTTTTAAAGGAAACTGACATATACAGGTGCATCTCAATAAATTAGAATGTCATGGAAAAGTTCATTTATTTCAGTAATTCAACTCAAATTGTGAAACTCGTGTATTAAATAAATTCAATGCACACAGACTGAAGTAGTTTAAGTCTTTGGTTCTTTTAATTGTGATGATTTTGGCTCACATTTAACAAAACCCACCAATTCACTATCTCAACAAATTAGAATACTTCATAAGACCAATAAAAAAACATTTTTAGTGAATTGTTGGCCTTCTGGAAAGTATGTTCATTTACTGTACATGTACTCAATACTTGGTAGGGGCTCCTTTTGCTTTAATCACTGCCTCAATTCGGTGTGGCATGGAGGTGATCAGTTTGTGGCACTGCTGAGGTGGTATGGAAGGTTTCTTTGACAGTGGCCTTCAGCTCATCTGCATTTTTTGGTCTCTTTTTTTCTCATTTTCCTCTTGACAATACCCCATAGATTCTCTATGGAGTTCAGGTGTGGTGAGTTTGCTGGCCAGTCAAGCACACCAACACCATGGTCATTTAACCAACTTTTGGTGCTTTTGGCAGTGTGGGCAGGTGCCAAATCCTGCTGGAAAATGAAGTCAGCATCTTCAAAAAGCTGGTCAGCAGAAGGAAGCATGAAGTGCTCCAAAATTTCTTGGTAAACGGGTGCAGTGACTTTGGTTTTCAAAAAACACAATGGACCAACACCAGCAGATGACATTGCACCCCAAATCATCACAGACTGTGGAAACTTAACACTGGACTTCAAGCAACTTGGGCTAAGAGCTTCTCCACCCTTCCTCCAGACTCTAGGACCTTGGTTTCCAAATGAAATACAAAACTTGCTCCCATCTGAAAAGAGGACTTTGGACCACTGGGCAACAGTCCAGTTCTTCTTCTCCTTAGCCCAGGTAAGACGCCTCTGACATTGTCTGTGGTTCAGGAGTGGCTTAACAAGAGGAATATGACAACTGTAGCCAAATTCCTTGACACGTCTGTGTGTGGTGGCTCTTGATGCCTTGACCCCAGCCTCAGTCCATTCCTTGTGAAGTTCACTCAAATTCTTGAATCGATTTTGCTCGACAATCCTCATAAGTCTGCGGTTCTCTCGGTTGGTTGTGCATCTTTTTCTTCCACACTTTTTCCTTCCACTCAACTTTCTGTTAACATGCTTGGATACAGCACTCTGTGAACAGCCAGCTTCTCTGGCAATGAATGTTTGTGGCTTACCTAGTGAACCAAACTGAGACCATTTTGAAGGCTCAGGAAACCTTTGCAGGTGTTTTGAGTTGATTAGCTGATTGGCATGTCACCATATTCTAATTTGTTGAGATATTGAATTGGTGGGTTTTTGTTAAATGTGAGCCAAAATGATCACAATTAAAAGAACCAAAGACTTAAACTACTTCAGTCTGTGGCATTGAATTTATTTAATACACGAGTTTCACAATTTGAGTTGAATTACTGAAATAAATGAACTTTTCCACAACATTCTAATTTATTGAGATGCACCTGTATATCATAATGATGCTTACATTCCATTATCGCATGTTGTTGCCATATGGCAACAATTACATTTTACCATTTAACAGAATACTTAAAATATATAAACTTGTTTAAATGACAAAAAAATAAATGCTAACTTATCTCAGATAGCGTTTAATTTTTTTTTCTTGAAGTAGTTTTGCCTAAATATTGAAAAAGTTCATCAAATTTTGAGAGCCCTCTGATGATGACCTTCACCATGCCATGTGATTGCAGAAAAGGAAGTGCAAACAGCACTTCCTGGTCATGTGACATGGCTTTTCTTTTTTTGCTATGTCAAAGTTAAAGCCCATTTTTTCCAGTTACGTAGAAAAATAGTAGTTTTGCATTATTGCCTTTCAAAAAATTGGAGTAAATGAGTTGTCGCCATATGGCAACACATGCAGTAAAGTGTTAGTACTAGTTTTTCAGAGCTACATGACATGATTTCGAAGTGGGTGGAGCTTAAAGTCTTCTTTAACATTGCTAAGAGTGAACAAAAACAGTGAAAAACCTTACTGCTGACTTTTGACATTTTTTTTACTACAGTTTTGTCCTTTTAGTCGTAACTGTGATTGATCTGCAAGACTTTAGTGGCTAAAAGAACCTTGGCCCATTTTTTTGTTGCATTAGTTTAGCACTCCTTCAGTTCCAAAGTGAGGACATCTGTCCCTCGTGAGGACACAGGGTCAAGGTTGGATCCATACCGCTGTGTCAGTTTGAGGCATTTTACTTGTCGACGAGTGAAAACATTTCGACCCCTTTGTACAGACTGACCTTTCTGAAGAAGCGTAACTGGAATCCGGGAGGCCTCACAGCTGTTCCGGTGTGTTGCGTAACTCATCATTATCATCACACACACACACATGCACACGCACACACAAAATCCAGGTCTGCACTAGCTTCTCTCGGTTCTCTCTTTAGAAAAATGCAGCTTGCTATGTTTCTGCGAAACCACAGAATGTAAACTCCTCTGTCTTGTGTAGGAAAACTTCCTGCCTGCTTCAAAGCTCTGACACGGGATACGCCTTCCATAAATCTTAATAAACAAACATCTACAGTGGGGGAAAAAAGAATTTGAACCCCTGCTGATTTTGTACGTTTGCCCACTGACAAAGAAATGATCAGTCTATAATTTGAATGATAGGTGTATTTTAAAAGTGAGAGACAGAATAACAACAAAAAAATCCAGAAAAACGCATTTCAAAAAAGTTATAAATTGATTTGCATTTTAATGAGGGAAATAAGTATTTGATCCCCTATCAATCAACAAGATTTCTGGCTCCCAGGTGTCTTTTACACAGGTAATGAGCTGAGATTAGGAGCACTCTCTTAAAGGGAGTGCTCCTAATCTCAGTTTGTTACCTGTAAAAAGACACCTGTCCACAGAAGCAATCAATCAATCAGATTCCAAACTCTCCATCATGGCCAAGACCAAAGAGCTGTCCAAGCATGTCAGGGACAAGATTGTAGACCTACACAAGGTTGGAATGGGCTACAAGACCATCGCCAAGCAGCTTGGTGAGAAGATGACAGCAGTTGGTGCGACTGTCAGTCTCCCTCAGTCTGGGGCTCCATGCAAGATCTCACCTCGTGGAGTTTCAATGATCATGAGAACGGTGAGGAATCAGCCCAGAACTACACAGGTGGATCTTGTTAATGATCTCAAGGCAGCTGGGACCATAGTCACCAAGAAAACAATTGGTAACACACTACGCCATGAAGGACTGAAATCCTGCAGCGCCCGCAAGGTCCCCCTGCTCAAGAAAGCACATGTACAGGCCCGTCTGAAGTTTGCGTGAATGATTTAGAGGAGAACTGGGTGAAAGTGTTGTGGTCAGGTGTGGTCAGATCTCTTTGGCATCAACTCAACTCGCCGTGTTTGGAGGAGGAGGAATGCTGCCTATGACCCCAAGTCATAACACCATCCCCACCGTCAAACATGGAGGTGGGAACATTATGCTTTGGGGGTGTTTTTCTGCTAAGGGGATAGGACAACTGCACCGCATCAAAGGAACGATGGACGGGGCCATGTACCCTCAAATCTTGGGTGAGAACCTCCTTCCCTCAGCCAGGGCATTGAAAATGACCTTAATGACTTGGAGAGGATCTGCAAAGAGGAGTGGGACAAGATCCCTCCTGAGATGTGTGCAAACCTGGTGGCCAACTACAAGAAATGTCTGACCTCTGTGATTGTCAACAAGGGTTTTGCCACCAAGTACTAAGTCGAAGGGGTCAAATACTTATTTCACTCATTAAAATGCAAATCAATTTATAACTTTTTTGAAATGCGTTTTTCTGGATTTTTTTGTTGTTATTCTGTCTCTCACTGTTAAAATACACCTACCATTAAAATCATAGACTGATCATTTCTTTGTCAGTGGGCAAACGTACAAAATCAGCAGGGGATCAAATACTTTTTTCCCCCACTGTACTTACAGGAAACTTCCTGTATCGACAGTTATCCCCTTTTTCCTAGTTAAACATCAACACGTTTTAATCCGTCGATTATTATTTTTAGATTATATGGGGCACTCCTTGTGTAAGTCATTACTATAGAAATGATAGCGCCAGGGGTGTTCAAAGGATGACTTTATTAGCTAGGTCACCAGGCAAATAAAAGCTCGAGTGTGCTGCCTAGTCTGATGTTTTGGTCTGATTGATGACACTGATGTAATATAATAATCAGTCCCTCCAGGATTCCACAATCACAGAAACTCGAGCAATATTTTTCTAAATTACTGCAGATGTTTAGCTGGTTAAGTGCATTAATACAAGAGTGTGAGTTGCCAGCGTAAGAAATTTCGCCTCATGATAGTGTTTTTTTTTTTTTTTTTTTTTCATGCAGCACATTATGTTCGAGAGCTCGAGAAAAGTCAGCAAGTCGTTGGCGAATGTTTGGGCCATGAGAAGTCCGTTGGGAAGTTTGCTTTCTTTCTCCGCAGGTCAGCTATGAATAAAAAGCGAATAGCACAGACAGGAAATCTGGTTGTCCTGTCTACCCCTGGATAACATATTTCATCTCTTGTTATAGAAAATTCACATTCTAACCAATCATACTTGAGAATCTGGAAGCATTGTGTTATAGTTGTGATTACTAGATTATTTAATAATCCTGACAGGTCTGTTGATGTGTCACTGGAACACATCGACGCTCTCCAAGGCCGCTGGATGACCAGATTGCTAATTGTGTTCCGCGAACCAGCTTCCTAAATTTGACTCCCAGAATCCACGCACGCGGCGGACGAAGGCCGCAGAGCTGGAAAGCGGGGTTAGAGGAGGCTTTTGTGTTCCCTTTCGGTAAACCCGACACCGTTCGCGCTACCTCCTGTTATTCTCGGCCAGCTTTGTGAGGTTAATGAATTGGCACAGAGGCAGAGGAAGTGCTCGAGTTTCAGAATGCTCTTGTTTTCATCCGTGCATCACACGCATGTCTTTGGCTTGGCACTCGGGGGGGTTGGAGGAAGTAGTTACAGCCTAGCGGTGCTTGGCTCTGCACGACAGGTGCTTTTAATCTCAGCTGTAGAACTTCATCCTGAAATGAGTGTGAGTGTGTGTGTGTGTGTGTGTGTCAGCTGATGGAGAACATGGGGATCTCCAGCTTTCTCTGAAAGGGGACTTTGAAAGGGAAATATTTCACTCTGGATAGAACACACCCCTCCTCTGGGCTTCCCCGTTTAGTCACTCAGTGCTGGACATGGGAATAATTGGAACACACACTCTCTTTTTTTATTGACACAGACACACACACACACACACATACACACACTTGTGAGCTGAAGCGGGGCTACAGTGGGTGCAGTAATGGACTGGGGTAAGGCCTGGGCTCTGGCGCTCAGGGAAGCACTGGTGTGTGCTGTGCGTTTCAGACTCAAGGCTCTCCGTCGTCTCGTCTACAGGGAGCCTCCAAGATTCTTCAGCCGAACCGTGAGTACCTTAAAGTTTTCACGTCCGAGAACTTCTCCGCATTACAGCCTGCAGATCAGTAAAAGTGCTCGCCTTTATTCGGAAGGACATGCGCAGTTCTGCATTTTAATTTTGATTCCCATATCAAATGGGAATGTTAGGATTGTTAATAGACAAAAAAAAGAGTGTGTGTGTCATACTGAAGTACCTTAAATTATTTTTAGATCCAAGTTCTTCAAGATATGAACTCACAATCAGAACTTATTCACTTACGTTACAGCAGCTATAAACACCTTTAACTTTTCCGACATCCTCTGACAGAACAGAGGAGTTCACACTTTGCGGTTTCTCGGTAAACATGACAAGCTGCATTTTTGTCTTGACTTAAAGTTACGGCTTTAACTCTGATTGCTACAAAGCGCTGACACTGGAGACCCCTTTCATAAAAGTAAAAAAACAAAACATTGTTACTAAGTTCCGATGATCCACTTTCAGGTCACTTGTTTACATACAAAAATCTATTTTTTAACGTTGTGTTTAACCCCCATTGTGTTCCTGAAACAGGAAGTGATATGACAAGTCCAACCAATTACGTTATTCAACACCCAGCCCCAGGAGTGAGTCACTTTCACACACTTTCTTTCCTCACCCCTGGAAAAAAAAAAAGCCTCAGAATCTGCTCAAAAATGTCGCCTGTCTAGACACACTCTTCCCCCTAACAATAGAATACATGTACAGGTTGAATATTGCAGTATATCCGGTGATAATAAAGTCTTGGCACCTACTTAGTGGACAGTGTCTGCCAGGCTCGAGAGCTGACGTGGACTAAAACAGCTTGTTATTCACGCCAATGTCCACGGCTGCTACGGAAAAAGAGCGCATGATTCATTTCACACTTCCTCTCGGGATGGGGTTATATCTCCAGGCTCATTTTATTTGAGTGATTACTTGTCATGTTCTTGACACACGACCGATGTTTTATATTCACGTCAGTAAATCTGCGCAGATATGTTACGACTGATTAGCTAGTGGAGCTGTGAGTTATAAATATATGTGAACAGGTCAAGCTGCCGATACAAACCGATCTTTTCTGTCCTTTTGTTGTTAAGCTGTGTTAGTGAAGTCTTTGGTATAAGAAATAATTGTCATTTTACTTATGTATTTTCTCTCAATTTGTTTTAAAAAAGGGAGAGGGATAAAAGCGAGCAGAATAAAATCAAGTGGAAGAGAATGGAACAAAATAGAACAGGCCTAATTAGAATAGAATGGATTAGAATAGAATGAAGCGGAGCGGAATAGAATAGAATGGAGTGGAGCAGAACACAGCGGTGCGGAATAGAACGGAACGGAGCGGAATAGAACGGAACGGAGCGGAATAGAACGGAACGGAGCGGAATAGAACGGAACGGAGCGGAATAGAACGGAGCGGAGCGGAATAGAACGGAGCGGATCGGAATAGAACGGAGCGGATCGGAATAGAACGGAGCGGATCGGAATAGAACGGAGCGGATCGGAATAGAACGGAGCGGATCGGAATAGAACGGAGCGGAATAGAACGGAGCGGAATAGAGCGGAACGGAATGGAGCGGAACGGAACGGAGCGGAATAGAACGGAACGGAGCGGAATAGAACGGAACGGAGCGGAATAGAACGGAACGGAGCGGAATAGAACGGAACGGAGCGGAACGGAGCGGATCGGAATAGAACGGAGCGGATCGGAATAGAACGGAACGGAGCGGATCGGAATAGAACAGAATAGAATGCATTATAAAAGTGTAAAGTGTGCGCAGTGAGTATTAGTATTTAATGGCTGGTGTTTTGGTCTGTCGCTGTGACAGTACAGACCTGCTGTAACACTTTAATTCACCAGGCATTTCTTCACCACTTTGCTGAATAAATAAAATCCAGAGTACAACACTCGCGTGCTGGAACGTCTCCACGGTGCTACAACAGGTTCTGTACAGAACGTTTCTAACACGTAGCGTCGAGCTCAGATCCAGCTCATGCTGATATCCTGCTTCTGCGTGCTCTCCACACTCTCCTCCTTCTCCTACTTCTCCACGCTCTCACTCCCTTACCACAGGAGTTCTCGAGTAGCCGGCTCGCTCTAATTGAGTATCAGACAGCTTTAGATGAGAAGGCAGATTAGCAGTGCTTGTTTGTGGCATGGAAAGGCTCTCTGCTGTGCATACACACATACACACACTTGAAAGCTGTGAGAGCTCAGAATTTCCAAACAGGGGGTCCAAGCAGGAAAACCAGGAAGACTCTGATCACAAAATGCATTTGCTGTCAGCTTATTTTTATGATCAAACACACAGCAATAACTAAACAAACAAAAAAAAAGAGGTCAGAAATTCCAAGTTACAAGTTTTAGTCTAATGCAGCATTATAGGAGGAGTCGGGCCAGGTCCAGCTTTACCTCTTAGACCAGTAGGTCACCAACCCTCTTCATTGAGATCTACCTTCCTGCACGTTTCGTCTCCAACCAAAATCTAACACACCTGTTTTAACTGATCAAGAACTTCTTAAGACAGTGATTAGATGGTCAGGTGGGCAAGATTATGGTTGGAGCTAAAGTCTTCAGGATGGTAGATCTCCAGGAACAAGGCTGGTGACCACTGTGTTAGAGTTTTGATTGTGCAGCAGTCCCTCCAGGATTTTGCGATCGAAGGAATTAACGCAAAATCATGGAAACTCCACAATATTCACAGGAGCTTGCAAAATGACCATAGAGTTTCTGCAGATTTGGGCCATGAGACATCATCGCAACACACATTCAGCCAAAGCCCTCTTCGATTCACCTGCGTCCAACACGAGTACAGCTAAAAGGTTGTACACACAGCATGTTCAGTTCACTTCCTGCACCTGAGTCGATTCAGAGTCGAATCACTTTCTCACTCGAGGTCATCAGAAGAAACCGTTCCCCGGCAGCGACAAACAAAGGACCCTGACGTGGTCTAGATTCGGCCTTCTAGTAGTCATACTGGCAATCTGTAACTTCAGTCAGCATCAAACGTTCTTAAGCGCTACTGTTGATAAAGGGGCGTGGCCATAAGATGAAAGAAACTGCACGCAAAGATACCTGTGAATCCAGAAATAAAATAAAGCACACAGATTTCTACAGCAGAAGAAATCTTGTCGAATTGGACCACACAGCGAGTAGCGAGAGCGCTGAAATTCTAGAGTGCCGTTGCCAAGTATGCGCACAGGTGTCTTTAAATCCTGTGATTAAGAGGTGGGACGTGAACATCCTGCATCGTCACCATCTGCGGACTGAGTCACCGCTACTGAAATATCACCACAACACACACACGCACACACTCGCAACTTCAAGGAAAATCACATTCCGTGCACAACACCCCCTCAAACAGACCTCATAACTTAAACACTATTTCCTGTGCGTTTGAGTTTGTTTGGACGTGAGCCTGAAAGTGGAGCGCGCGCTAAAACGTGTTTCGTCTGCTATTAAAATGTCAGGGTTTATTAATGTCATTAATATTAATGAAGCAAAATACTGTACCGAAATAGGTGTTTAGATTTAAAAAGGTCTGTACTTAACCTGAGCTCATCTTTCAGCGAGTGTCAGGATGTTCATCTCCAAAGCGAGGTGTTAGTTTCCATTCCTGGCATGACGAAGATGAGGCGTGAATTACGCTCCTGTAGGCGGCGAGGGTGGTGGTGAGGGTGGTGGAGATAGCGATGGCGATACTGGAGGCGGGTTGCTTATCATCGATGGCGTATCACACTCTCTCTCTCTCTCTCTCTCTCTCTCTCTCTCTCTCTCTCTCTCTCTCTCTCTCTCTCTCTCTTCCCTTCCCTCGTTCCCTCGCTTTCTCACCCCTCCCTTGATTTGCTCAGATATTTGTCCTCAGTGAGGTAGAAGTTGCTAAGTGGAATCAGGAGCTGCTTCTGCCGCTGCTGCTGCTGCACACGTTTCTGCTCTGCTCTTGCTGATTTCTGGACCTCCTCAGAACGGAGTTCGACTAATTCTGGCTCCGTTGTCCAAACTTACAAAAGTGAACAGAGAGAAATCTCCACCTTGCGGAGATCCTCGCTGCCGTAGACGAGCTTCTCTGAATCCGAGATCTCTGGTATGATCTCCAGCGACGTGGTGGGTCCATCTGGACCCGATAAAGTCTCTCTCCACATGGCACCATGCCATCTCGGCTGAAGAAATCCGGGCGAAGCAGCGGCATCACCATGGAGCGAGCGCCGGCCTCCACTCCTCCGGACTCTCACTGGGACTCCCAGGTACTCGAAGGGGAAGAAGAGGGATCTGGGTTTGTATGGAATCTTAAATCTCAACGTAGGTTGATGCTCCGAGTTCCTATTTTTACTGGCTCTCAGCTGGTGCCCACGTGTTTTGTTTGGTTTTTTTTTTTTTTTTTTTTCTTGGGTAAAACCTCAACACTTATCTTTATCCTGTGGGTCTGTGGGTGTCCAGATAAAGAACAATTGAGAACACTTCTGGCTTAGGAATAAGCTATTGGTACCTGTGGTGACATCATCGCGTACTGCCGGGAGAGGAACATAGAAAAGTGGAAAGAGAGAAAGAGAAAGAGAGAGGGAGAGTAAACGAGAGCCTGAGCACCAGGTCTTTAGTCACCCTCCTTCACACTCACTAACGGAGGATTGGGAGCGGTGTCATGGCAACCATGTAGGAAGCAGTCCATCACGTGGGCTTCGTGCAAAGTCCGTTCTCGATTATTTATTTGTTTGTTTGTTTGTTTATTTATTTATTTTTTTATTTCTTCGTTTTCTCCTCTCATCAACTCACCAGCCTCGAGGCCCCTCGATCGACCCCTTGACCCCTCCTCTGCGGTTCAGAGTGGCAGATCTGGAATCGGACCCAGGAATAAGTGTGATACAGCAGGGCAGAGGCGTGATGTGTGTGACGTGGGTGAGACCCAGGGGTTCGAGTTTGTTTGGCTCCTCGCAGCACTCCGTGCATTTTGATTTCTTCCCGAATCTGTTCGTGCACCGAGGGAAGGCTGTGTCAGCGCGCCTGAGAGTGTGCAGCCTTCAGATTTTTTTTAGCACAACACAGGCTGGATGTGTTGTGTTCACAGAGGAGCTTGGCTGCTGTATGCTACGGCTGTGGACCATGTATTAGATCAGTGCTTCATCCAGGGCTTTATCCAACTTATTAACCAGCTGCCAGTGAATATTGAAATACTGTAGCGCTGAGATAAAAGGGCCAGTCCTTCCTGGATTTCGTGATTTCGCAATCGCAGAAATGAACGCAAAATCAAACAAACCCCGCAGTATCCTGTGGAGCTTGCAATTTTTCAGAATTATCGCAGATCTTCCGCAGATTTGGGCCGAGACGCGTAATGCGACGTCATCACAACACGCATTCAGACAGAGCCCCCTTCGATTCACGTGCGTCGAACATGAGTACAATTGAAAGGTCTCATTTACCAACAAACAATCACTACGAAAGAGCGCGCAAAACTATTTCCTGCGATTGCGATTTCACAAAAAATCACAAAGCAAAATGAAGCATCAGAAACTCAAGAACGCCACGAAATCCTGTACGGACTGAAAGGTCAACGATATTAGTCGTAAAAAAGTGGTGCGTTTTTACACATTTTAACAAAATAATGACATCTTGTTTTAAGATTATCCAAGAAAAGACGTCACGGTGCGTGACATCATGTTTATTTAACCTGTTTTACTCACGTATTTATCAAAAAAAATAAAAAATTTGTATCAAATATTCCAACACTGCAAAAAACATTGTAACAAGTGAAAATATTTTAAATAAAGGCCAATTTATCTAATATGTCTCATTATGAAATTATTATAAAAACTGCTTTTAAAAAAAGTTTTTCTATACATCTGTTAATAATTTCAGTCTTACAACTGTTCTGACGGATAATCGTAAAACGTTTCCAGAAATAAATGCTTGAAATAAGCTAACAATTAATAAAATGTCTAAGAATAGGTTTAGTAATTTCTCATTTGTTGCATAATGAGAAATATTAGATAGATTTGCTTTTATTATTTGAAATATTTTCACTCAAAATATCGCCAAGATATTCAAGGAGCAACGTCATAATCAGGAATGGAGTGGAGTTATATTATTTAGTTTTGTTTTGTTTTTTGTTCCATATTAAACCAGTAAACTTATTGTGCCGGTTGCATTGTGTGTGTTGCCATAGAAACAACTAGGTTTCATCATTTCGTAATGACGTAATGAGGAAATGTACACGCGTTAACGTGGCACGTGTTTCAGGATCGCTTGCAGCATAATCATTATTATCAATACTGAAATACTAAAATCAGTTTTTAGGAATGGAAATGTGGACATATATAATGCTTTATCTGGAGAAAGGATTTTTTTTTATTGTTAGCTAAAAGCTGGAATGTGGTGTACGTTGAGAGCCGACTCGCATATATGAGTGGTTTGTTTGTTTGTTTGTTTGTTGCAGTATGTGTTCATGGAAACCTGTTCATTAGCATGAATGTCGAGTCGTGTGTTTGAATCTCCACTGTGTGTATCATGGAAGGCGATCAGTTATGAAGATAAATGGAAATCAATCTTCATAACGAAGCACAAACACAGCTGCGTGTTAACGTTAATGACGGGATGCTTGCTGTTTATGTCAATTCACATTTGTAGTGCAATTATTTAAATCGGTTTTATAAAAGACACTGTAGAGTAACGTTATCTCGAGCCGAATCAAATGATCCGACTTCCGATCCCGAGCCGGAAATCCCATCACTAGTCCAAAAGAGATTTTTTTTAAGCGGCTTAGGAGTGGGCGGAGTCAAAGGCGGACACTGATCACTGATCACTGGAAGGAACAGTTGTTCAGTGTGGTAAAAAAAAAAAAAAAAAAAAGAGGAGTTTGGAAGCAGAAAGAGTTGACTCTGAGCCAAATGATCTGACTCACTATTTTAAAAAAAGAGTTGAACTTCTATGACTAGTCTGGAAGGAATTTAGAAGCGGCTCAGGAGTGGGAGGAGTCCAAGGTGCACACTGATGACATCACGTGGTTGGAAGGAACGGTTTTTCAGTTTAGTTAATAATGAGCCGTTTTTGGAGCTGAAAAAAAAAAGAGTCGACACATAGGTGAGTGAAAAGATCCAGAATTCCTATCACTAGTCTGGAAGAGACTTATAAATGGCTCAGGAGAGGGCGGGGCCAAAAAGTGCACACTGATGACATCACATGGTTGGAAGGAATGGTTTTTCAGTTTAGTAAAGATTAACCTTTTTGGAGCCAAAAGAGTTGACTCTTACAGGCAAGTTGAATCAAATGATTCAACACAGTATAAAAAAAAAAGAGCCAGAATTCCCATCACTGGTCTGAAAGGGATTTTTAAGCGGCTCAGGAGTGGGAGGAGTCCGAGGTGCACACGGATGACATCACGTGGTTGGAAGGAACGGTTTTTCAGTTTAGATAATAATGAGCTGTTTTAGACCTGAAAAAAGAGTCAACTCGTAGGTGAGCTGAATCAAATGATCTGACACTTTTGTGGATAGTGAATTTTTATTATTATTTTTTTTTAATCTGACAAAGTTATATAACGCTGCATTTAATTCTGATTGATGATATAATGTTTAGTCATTTTCTATCTTTGTTAATACGAGTGAGTCATTTGAATTCTCTGTTGTTTCTCAGGATGACGTACCGGTGAAGGAGATCGCCATCACGCATCACGTTAAAGAGGGCTCGGAGAAGGCCGACCCCCAGCAGTTTGAGCTACGCAAGGTTCTGGGCCAGGGCTCCTTCGGGAAGGTCAGTTGCACATTTCGTGTGTGTGTGTGTGAGCCATCGTGTGTGTGAGCCATCGTGTGTGTGAGCCATCGTGTGTGTGTGTGTGTGTGTGTGTGTGTGTGTGTTTATTGCTCTTCCACCTGCACTCAAAGGCAATTAGCAGTGACATGAGGGGGGAAAAAAGAAGGAAGCCGGACATCATGCTGGAGCGGAGACGAATAACTCAAATCTTCCTGAAGACAATCAGTGAAATTAGTAATGGAGACCTGATAAGCCCTGGTCGCTATGGATACTGTCTCTTTAACTACTTAGTGCGGATATTTATTTATTTTTTTTTAAATGACCCTCAACCCTGCGTCTCTTGTGTCTCTGCCTCACCTGCACAGGTGTTTCTGGTGAAGAAGATTACCGGGCCAGATGCAGGACAGCTCTATGCTATGAAGGTGCTCAAAAAAGCAACACTGAAAGGTAGGTCACTTTTACACAGTGATGAAGAATGACCTGTGTGTGTGAGTGTGTGAGTGTGGAAAGGAGGAAGCAGCCTCAAGTGTTTGTGCAAAACCGACCTCTAGTTCCCATGGTTTCGGCTGCTGCCCTGTGGTTGACAGCGTAAGTAGCGTGTGTGCGTGTGTGCGTGTGTGCGTGTGTGCGTGTGTGTGTGTGTGTGTGTGTGTTTCTGCTGTTTTGTCTTTGACAGGATGTTTTGAGTGTGTATGAGTCATGATGCTGAATTGAGAAGGTCAGCTCAACATGTAATCATTATAGGTTACTAAAAAAATAAATAAATAACTAAAAAAAAGCATCGTTTTCATTCTGAAGAGGTCCTTTTCGCCTAATTTTAGCATAGTGCTAACTGCTCCTCTATTGTCGTTGCTCAAGTGGGAGAAATTACTCATGGGTGCACCACGGACTTCAGCAGAAGCTCCACCTGGTGTCTAAAGGAAAATTCGGACTGCTTACGGATACTTCTGTGTGTATAACTGCTCTGTCCACATTCATACATGCGTTACAGATTTAAGAGGGAAAACGTTAGGGCTTTATAACTTAAAAGAACCGTAAATAAATATTTATCAAATTCGTCATGCTTGTCATAATCTCTACATCTATTGTCGTCTTATTTCGTAGTTAGGTTTGGACGTGAGCGATCAATAGGTAAGCGCAATGATGAAGAAGTGAATTATTTAAAGCTGCAGGATGTAAGATTTAGGAACTTTTTGTGCGCTACATGCAGAAGAACATTTGTGCTGCATTAGATGTGAGCGATATGACAAAAATATTGTATCATGATTCTTGAAAGCTTTTCTATGATGCGCAATGTGCATCACGATATACTATATATATATATATATATATATACTACATATATCAGTCTGCACAGTTTTTTTGTGATTGTTGCGGCCAAAAATGTTTGATTTCGCTGCAGCTTTTTTCCAAATTTGTGAAGCAACTTGCAGAGTTTTTTGTGTTTTTTGTGTTTTTTTTTTTTTTTTTTAATGGAAAACTACTCGAATCGGTGAAATCGGAATCGCACAAATTGTTTGCGCGGTCTTTAGCCATGATGTTTGTTGGAAAATGAGACCTTTTAGCTGTACTCATGTTCGGCACACGTGAATCGAAGAGGGCTTTGTCTGAATGCGTGTTGTGGTGACGTCACGTGACGTGTCTCGGCCCAAATCTGCGGAAAATTTGCAGTAATTTGGACCAATTGCTTCTCCAATATCGCGTTTTCCGAGTTCGCTTGATTTTGCCTTAATTTCTGCAATTGTAAAACCGCAACATCCAATATATATAATACACACACACACACACACACACACACACACACACACACACACACACACACACACACACGTGCGCTGAAAAGTGTTTTTTTTTTTTTTTTCATTTTAACATAGTTGTTTCTAGTCAGCTTGTAATTATTTCTAAAAAAAAATTCTAGATGTGATAAAAAGATACCATGATATCTCAGAAAAGCACCTTCACATTGCTATTACATCGTCACAAGAGGCTGGTTACACACATATAGTCAGGATGTGTAAATAGTAATGACACCATTACCATACTGACACAGGTCTAAGGTTGCTGTCACATCCGTGAGATTCGCTGTGGTTTAAATGACTCCGGGTTTTTGTTTTTGTTTTTTTTTTAGAAGCAGCTAAGTACATCAGAAAACATTGTTGGCGTGTGCGAGCAAAAATAACTGCAGCAGCAGGAAGGATTGGTCAGAAATTTTTTCGAGAACAGGAAGGAGTGGGATTTAAAAAAAAAAAAAAAAAAACGAAAAACAAACAACACATACCTCTATCCTGTGGTCCATCGGTGCTTTTCAAAGCTTGCGGAGTGAGCTTATGATCTGTCCATGAGGCTCTGTGTGTCTCAGAAAGGTACCGAACTAGCTGACTAAGGTTAGCTAGCCTTGTCGAGTCTTGACGGGAAATTTCGGGTGTGGCCTTTAGATGTAGTTCTCTTGAGTATGAAGGCAAGTACAACATCTCTGATGGACATCGAGAAAAAAACTGAGGTACATCTGTGCAAGATAATGGAGATTTCTTGTCAATTAAGAAATTAAAACTGACATTAAAATTCACGTCCCGTTGCTCTGGTGTTGGTTTATTACCCGTTGATGTGAGTGGGTGTGGAACGAGGCGAAGACACCACGTGAGCCACAGCGCTGATGAGCACATTCTCATCTGCTTGATGTCATTTTTTTACCTGCTGACATTTAATGTACTGAAGGCCTGGAACTTGAAGACCTAAAACGCTCACTTCTCCGCTGATATGTTACACCCCGAGCGTTCCGTGTGTGTTCTCTGAGAGGAACGACGGTTCTCTGATTCTGTCCCTCTGCTCTGCATGTTCTTTTCTCTCCTTTATTTAATTAGTCATCCAGTGCCATCTGTGGTGTTCTGCGTTTGCCAGAAAGCAAGGGCTCTAGAAGGGTTTTCAGATATTTAGAGGTGATTTAGTGGAAAAGCTCAGCTGTGTGTGTGTGTGTGTGTGTGTGTGTGTGTGTGTGTGTGTGTTTTCAGTACGTGATCGCGTCCGGACTAAGATGGAGCGAGACATCCTGGTGGAGGTGAATCACCCGTTCATCGTTAAGCTGCACTACGGTGAGTCTCGGCCAGTCGACGTGATTAATAAGTTCATGAGACCGAGAACGAGAGGCATTAAACGTCTTGTTTTTTTTCCTCCCTCGTTCTCCTTCTCAAATCCATCCATCACCAGCATTCCAGACGGAGGGAAAGCTTTATCTGATTCTCGACTTCCTGAGAGGAGGAGATCTGTTCACTCGTCTGTCCAAAGAGGTAAAACAGTCAGCGTATGCTCAGTGTGTATACGTAAGTGTGGTGTTTTTTCCTTCTTTTGGTTTTTTTTTTTACACATAATGAACTGCACATACCGCGTCATCAGGTGATGTTCACAGAGGAGGATGTGAAGTTCTACCTGGCTGAGCTGGCTTTGGCACTGGACCATCTGCATGGACTGGGAATCATCTACCGGGACCTCAAACCAGAGAAGTAAATAACATCAGCCTCATGTAATAAATCATACACCAGACCTGCCAAACTTCACGCATTCTGTGCATTTTAAAGGGGTCATGACATGTTTTTATTTATTTATTTTTTATTTTATTTTATCATCTTCCCTGAGGTGTAAATATAATATTAATAAAGTTTTTTGCATTTGCATGTACAAAATTTAGATAGAAAATGATAGGTTTTTGTGTCCTTTACCTTTAAGACTTCAATGTAACCATCCACTGCTATGATTGGCTAAGATCTTTGACTATGAATTAATTATCAACGCCCCCTGCCATAACACGCGCGGAACTATTTTCAGCGACTGAGCGCCAGTGGGCGGGACCAACGGTGCGATGATGTAAAAGTAGTCGTCGAAATCTCGCTGTAGGGGCTGTCATATGCAAACATATTTGCCCGTGTGATGTCACAAATCCCGCCCCATCCAAACGAGTCGTTTTTGGAGCTTGGTTAAATAAATGCTCGTTTTCTACTGAGGAGGACGTATTAAGCGTATGAAACTTGCGAGACATTTTAATGGTACAACGACCCCTTATATGTCAAAAGATCATGGAAAATTTCTCATGTCATGACCCCTTTAAAATCAGAGCACACAGCTATGAGTCATCACACGACGTGCACCAAAAGAGCAGATGATGTATACATCAGGAATGATTGACAGTTGTCTCTTATTAGCACTCATCTTTCGGCCGGTTCTCTTGTCTCGACTCGATTTTCCCAAAAGATGCAGCGTCGCTTTCACAATTTGAAATAAAATTTAGTAATATATGTTCAACTTGTGGGGGGGTGTACTTGTGTATCTAATTAACACGTTTTTATAATATTCATTACGGGCACATTGAAAAGCCCAGATGCCTCTGTATGCCGTAAACATCTTTAAAATATGTCTTCAAAGCTAAAGCTCACAACACTCGTGATACATGTGCTGCTTTTGCGTGATGTTGTGCCACGTCCCACAAAACGTATGTACAAAGTACACCAACACGCCACGCAGAAACGCTGTGGATGCGTCACTCCTTCACGCTTTTCTAGCGCTAGCACTGTGAGGAGTTGTTCACGTTG
Organism: Cranoglanis bouderius; assembly: GCA_023630585.1. Taxonomy (NCBI): domain Eukaryota; kingdom Metazoa; phylum Chordata; class Actinopteri; order Siluriformes; family Cranoglanididae; genus Cranoglanis; species Cranoglanis bouderius. The sequence continues at coordinate 7,542,420 of CM042539.1, forward strand.
CCAGGGAAACGCCGCTGTCTGTCATTATCATTATGCATTCTGACACTGTGCAGTATGACTTTTTAAAATGAATGTATGTTCTTTTGACTGTTTTTCTCTTTAAATAATACAATTTGTTTTATAGTGTTGTAACACCAATATCTTTTAGTTCATTGTGTATTGTTCTAATCTCGTGAGCACACACACACACACACAGTTTATTCTGTCAGATAAGGTCAAGTCTGCGTCATCATTTTAATATGTACAGAGGCTGCTGTAAATAAAGCGTGTGTGTGTGTGTGTGTGTGTGTGTGTGCAGTAGTGGAGTCCCGGCTCCCTCGATAAGGAATGACGTATTAAAGCCATTCGTTTTGTGAACGACTTTCTGACATTTTAAATTTGTCTGATTTCAGCATCCTGTTGGACGAGGAAGGCCACATTAAGCTGACGGGTGGGTAATTCCGGATCGCTACCCTTTCCTTCTCAGCACCTCGCCCGTGTGCTCCTAAGAGGCTTAGAACAATCAAGTAGTTCAGTGTTTTTATTGTATTACACCATTGTTTACATTATTTACATGATTATCTCGCCACTTCATCTGTGGCTCAGAAAACTGTGTTAAAGCAGCAGTTTGTCTGATCTTTCTGATATCTGACAAAACATCGTCATTTTGCCAGCCGAACCCAAGCCCTCCGTCAAAACAACACATGGTTTACAAGTTGCCTTAAAAGGAAAAGGGGCGGGGATGAAGAGTTGTGTTCGAGCGAGGGCGGGGCTAATTTCTGGGCCAGAATGGTGTGAACAAGAACAACACAAAGAAACTAGTGCAGAGCAATATTAGGAATTCTCAGTTTTTGTAATGTTGTTTGGTTTTTATATGGATATGATTATTGTTTATTTCTAGAAACACTTTAAACACTTCTTTAAAAACTGTCCTGCCTTTTTTTTTTTTTCATAACCGTCCATTTTGTTAACGCAACATGGCCATCTCGTTTTTTGCTCAGTAAGAATCAGTAAGAATTTTTGGCCAACCTACTTTTAATTTTTTTTTTTTTTTATGTTTGGCATCTATTTAATTTCTGTCAGTTATAAAAATGTAATTAAAGATTAGGTTATTCAAATGTACAGCTTCTCAAAATTGATCTAAAAAGTTATATATTAGTTGTGTTTCCCAGTGGAGTGCAGTTGTCTTATTGTGTGTGTGTGTGTGTGTGTGTGTGTGTGTGTGTGTGTGTGTGTGTGTGTGTGTGTGTGTTTTAGACTTCGGCCTCAGTAAGGAGTCGATCGATCACGAGAACAAGGCCTACTCGTTCTGCGGGACGGTGGAGTACATGGCTCCTGAGGTGGTGAACCGGCGAGGCCACACCCACAGCGCCGACTGGTGGTCGTACGGTGTGCTCATGGTGGGCGTCATGACTTCCTCGACCATCATTTTGTAGTTTATTACATGACGCAAACACGACACACTCTTCACCAGCGGCGGGTTTGTTTTCTGTCCGCAGTTTGAGATGTTAACCGGGACGCTTCCCTTCCAAGGCAAGGACCGCAAAGAGACCATGACCATGATCCTAAAGTGAGTGCTGGGAGTGTTGTGTTCTAAGCACAGCAGCAGATAGTGGACTTTAACATTTCCATTTTACAGAAAAAGCTCTGGCTGGAACATCTTTTGGGCTAAAAAAAAAAAAAAAAAAAGAAAAGAAAAGGCTCATGTGATGAGCTCTCTAGTAACCATAAACATGGATTAGATTTCTACAGAAAATCATGGCAACTTAACAGTATGCAGTTTGGGTTTAACTGGAACGTCATATCGCGTGCTGGTGAACGTCCCAAAAATAGACACGTCAGATGATTGGACTGTTGGCAATGAAATATTTTCATAAAAACTTTGTCAATATCAGCTCACTAATGAGCACCGCCGTGTCCTCCATGTTTGTTTTTCATGCTTTCCCCGCCCCCTGCAATTTTCATCCTGATTGGTTGAGAGGTAAAAATGTCAGTCTGTGCTTTTACTAGTTTCTTCAACCTTTGGAAGCTCCACCATGACCAGAAAGATCACTTTTTTTTTAAATAAAAAATGTGTCAGCTTCAAGTATGATTACATATAAAATGCCTGGTGGCAGTTAAGTGTGAAAGAAGTCATACGCTTATCAGAATATAAAAGCCACTAATGGAGGACGTGGTCATACTTCAGCCCCAGTGCTCTTAACACTTCACCTTCTATAAACACAAATGTCTGGATGGAGGTGGGATCACAGTGAGTAATGCTGTTAGAAGTGGATTTTAATGAAGTGCCCCAGGCTTGGGCAGATGTGTGTGTGTGATAAGCTGTAGTAGCAGAATGAATGGAGCGGGGATGAAGGCTGGAGAAGCTGATAAGAGCACGGAGGCTTCCGTATAACAAACAGCACCTTCGCTGGAATGCAGGTTACTCGGCGTCCGGGACAAATGGTCTCATCTTCGTTGTTGAAACAAAATTCGCGGATTGATAAAATCAACGATGGAGTTTGTTTGCCACACAAAAAAGATAGATATCTCGCTGGGCCAAGCTAAACACATCATCTCAGAGAGAGCAGGTTCCCGAGTTGCACCTATAAAGTGAACATACATGATAAGGCCAAAGGTTTGTGAACATCTGACCGTCACACCCACATGTGCTTCTTGAACATCCCATTCCAGATTTAGTGCTTACGTTGCTGTTACAGTAAGCTCCACTCTTCTGGGAAGGCTTTCCACTAGATTTTGGAGCGTGGCTGTGTTCATTCAGGATTATTATTTATCTTGTCACGGGTTCTCGATGACCTCCCACTTATTCAAGCTAACGTATCTGAACTTTGGTTTGGTTCGTTTGGTCCTCCAGCAACTGTTTTATTTCCGTTCTCACACTTCACCCTTAGTGTTATGAATGATTAGCAGGATATCCCGAAAACTAGCGCTCGAGATATTTCTCTTAGCGGAGGAGCGCTCAAATTTTAACATCGTGTTAAGGATTTCTCACGCGTTTCTACACGCAGTGCTGCTAATCAGTATGAGTTTATAACGGAAGAGTAGACAATGTTCCACCAGCTGCAGTCCAGATAAACCAGACCAGACGATCTTATTCCATCACATCTGTCCCCATCCAGCCACTCATCCGTAGATCCGGCCATTCCTCAGATCCATCCATCCATTCATCCCATCTATTTAACAGATCCGTCCATTCCTATCTCAAATCCATCCACGCATCCATTTCATCTCCTCAATCCATCAGATTGCTTTATCCCATCCATTCATCCATCAAATCCATCCATCTAAACCAGTGGTCACCAACCCTGTTCCTGGAGGGTATCCATCCATCCATCCATCCATCCACCCATCCATCCGTCCATCCACCCATCCACCCATCCATCACGTCTATTGCCTCCATCCAGCCATCTCATTCCATTTATCTATCCAACTCATCCATTAACTATCCATCCTCCCCATCCATCCGTTAAAGCCATCTATTTATCCCTCATCTCATGTATTCATTTATGAATTTATCTATCCCATAAACTCCTCCATCTATCCATCCATCCTGTACCATCACATCCATCGCCTCCATCCATCCCATCTAATTTATCCATGCAGCTCATCCACTAACTATCTGTCCTCCCCATCCATTCATCCATCCATCAATCCTGTCCCATAACATCTATCACATCCATCATTTGCATCTATTCATCCATTCATCATTCTGTCCATCCATCCCATCCTAGGTATCTATCCAGCTCACCCATTAACTATCCATAAAGTCCATCCAGCCATTCATTTATCCATCCAGCTCATCCATTCAACTCGTTTGTCAATCCTTCCACCCCATGCTTTCATTTATGCATTTATCCATGCCATGTACTCATCCATCCATCTGGTTCCATCACATCCATCCCATCCCATTTATGCATCCATGCAACCCATCCATTAGCTGTCATTCCCCTTTTTTTCAATCTATCCATCAAATCCATCCATTTATCATTTATCCATCTCATCACATCATCAAACTCATCCACTGAACTCATTCATCACTCCTTCCATGTTAATCCATTCATTTTTGTTCAGGTCCACCCATCTCATCCATACATTAATAAGCATGTTTATTACTGTTCTCATGTTTGAGGTGATACTTTGCTATTTTTTGATTTAATATTATTATTAATAATAGAACAATAATAATAATAATAATCATCATCTTGGTGTAGGGCGAAGCTGGGCATGCCTCAGTTCCTCAGCTTGGAGGCTCAGAGTCTCCTCCGAAACCTGTTTAAACGAAACCCTTCCAACCGGCTGGGTAAGTCCGACACCACTGGCACACGCGCACACACACACACACACACACACACACACACACACACACACACACACACACACACACTGTCTAATGTTTTACTCTTCAGTAGTGTATTGTGCAATGGTAACATTTGCACTGATGACTTTGTAGCTGAAACAGAGCCACAGCTGTTGGATAATGTTTGTACAGGTGCAGGTCCAGACGGGGTTGAAGAAATAAAGAGACACCACTTTTACGCTTCTATTGACTGGAACGTAAGTGTGTGTGTGTGTGTGTGTATGTGTGTGTGTGTGTGAGTGAGTGAGTGCTTGTCCTTTCTGTGCACGGTGTTAGAAATAACACACAACCCCGATGTGGATTATGTTCCTACATTCCTACTGAGGGAACAACATGTTGTGCTTTTTAACCATTTATAGTTACATTTAATGTTAGAGAACATCCACAAAACAAGTTAGTTCAAGTTATTTCCATAACAGATCTAAACAGTCATCCTATCACTAGCCGGTGATAAAACAAACAAACAACAAACAAAACAAAAAAATTGCAGCTTGTCATGGTACCAAGAAACCAGAAAGCGCAGACGTCTCTGTCCTGAACACTTTCCAATGGTGGAAAACTTAGTGAAGGTTAAAAAGCACTGATACTGGAGACTCCTTAACTCCCGATATGCCTGCTAACAAAAAGGTTCATCATATCAACGGTTTATTTTTTTAAATCCATCTGCCATACAAGTCCCTGAACTGTTACTTTAGAAACGATAACGTATTAAAAGGAGTGCATTAATGTAAACCTGTGATTTATGTTACACCTGGGGTTACTGTCAGAGCCGTGCCGTTATAGAAAACGAATCAACACCTTCTGATTCGAGAATTCGGCAGTGGAACAGTATACTCTAAGTGCCATGAATGCACGCCGGTGTTAATCTATATCGTCTGTTTTTTATCACCAGAAATTATTTAGGAGAGAGATTCATCCACCTTTCAAACCCGCTTCTGGGAGACCTGACGACACGTTTTACTTCGACCCAGAATTCACAGCTAAAACTCCCAAAGGTATGGCAGCAGAGCAGCCACTTAACCTTGTGTCCCTTTGTTTTCACCGAGAGAGTCCCACATGAGTAATAAGCTTCTCTGGAAATGTGTAACGTCATTCCAGAGAAATAGATAACAAGCAGAGAAGAGGAACTTCACTGAATTACTCATAAACCTTTAAATAAGGATGGGGGTGGGGGGTTCAAACAGGATGTTTAGTGAGTGTGTGTGTGTGTGTGTGTGTGTGTGTGTGTGTGTAGACTCACCAGGTGTGCCCCCTAGTGCCAACGCTCATCAGCTCTTCAGAGGTTTCAGCTTCGTGGCCATCAGCTCAGAGGAGGAAACGCAGCCACTGCAACGTAACATTAGCTCTATAGTGCAGGTAAATACACCACACACACACTCCAGAACTATTAGCACCCTCCAAGAGAATTGGATAACGTATAGAATAATTCCACTCACCGACCACTTTATTAGGAACGCCTGTGCACCTGGTCATTCACGAAATGATCCAATTAACCAATCGTGTGGCAGCAGCACAATGTAAGAAATCAGAACAAGATACAGGTCAAGAGCTTCACATCAAACTTCAGACTGGGGGAAACAATGCGGTTTTTTATTGTGGCATGGTTGTTGGTGCCGGGGTCGAGTATTTCAGAAACTGCTGATCTCCTGGGACTGCTGACAGGAAAGCTACAGTAACTCGAATAAACACTGAGCACATCACAAGACCGTTGAATCTTGAGGTGGATGAGCTACAAGAGCAGAAGATCACATCAGGTTCCACTCCTGTCAGCCAAGAACAGGAATATGAGGCCACATAGGGCACAGGATCACCCAAACTGGAAGATTGGGGAAAAAGACCAAGCGGCTTTTTTACAATTTTCAAGTGTCCAGTTTTGGATTTGGAACCAGCATATTGTGGACTGTATAACAAGGATAAGCCCCACAAACCCTCAGAGCAAACCTCAGAATGTAATGTTCTCTTTAGAGGATCGTCCAAGTTCTTCTATACAACTCACCAGCCCCATCAAACAATTCCATAATAGGCCTATTATTTTGGGGTGCCACAAATGTTTAGGTACAGTTTTGCATGAAAAGTGCATTGTGTAAGATAACTTGTGTGTGAAATGATAACAGGCTCTATATAGTTTATACTACACTTGCATTAGAACTGGTAGCAGACAGGTCCGGGACGAGTCTCACGTCTGCTCGTCCTCTTTTTGTCCTCAACGCAGCAGCTTCACAGGAACACGTCTCAGTTCGGCGACTCGTACGAGGTGAGGGAGGACATCGGCGTCGGCTCATACTCCATCTGCAAGCGCTGCATTCAGAAAAGCACGGGCATGGAGTACGCCGTCAAGGTGACCACTCGGTTCTGCTGTAACCTTCTGTTCCTGGTTATAATTATTATAATAAATGTTATAACCATGTGTACTTGTGTGTATTCTTTATTTTTTTTAATTTTATTTTTTTTTAATAACCAGATCATCAATAAAGCCAAAAGGGATCCAACGGACGAGGTGGAAATCCTCTTACGCTACGGCCAGCATCCCAACATCATCACTTTAAAGGATGTGAGTGTTTAAAGTGCACTGATGTGCGCTTGTGTTTCAGCATTACATTCAGGCGGAGTTAATGCTCTCTCCTTCGAGCGACATCTGATCCCTCTAACCTAACAATATTTTTATCCGGTAAAATGACTAAGCAATGTAATGTGATCCTGTTACCGTCTTCAGTCTTCTGAGAATATTTATAAGCAAATATACTAGATAAGTTCCATCATATATATGGACGTGATATCATGTTAAGCCAAATGATTTTAGTGTCTATTTAGTTAAATTAGGATGCATTTCATGGTTCGTTAATCTGGTGTAAGCTGCATATTGGTAGAGATGATGATGTTAACATAGTTCTGAGCGATAGATAAAATAAGCTGTTATCGGAAAATAATCAGTGAGTGGTGATATTTCATTACGATACTTTGCAATACTAAACAATTTATTTATGACGCATTTAGTTAGTAGAACTAAATGCCTGTCTAAAATCAGACTAAAATCAAACCAAAACCTTTTTCATTTCAACTTGATATTGTTGTTATGAATGTGTTTTTTTTTTTTTCACTTCTATTGTCGTCCTACATAAAGGTGACACATAATGCGTGTTATGGAGATAGGTGATAGTGCATATGTTAAGTATGAAGAATAATGAAATATCCAAGCACTACTCGTGGTGGTGAAATTGATCTCGGTGTTCTGCAGGTGTATGACGATGGTCGCTCGGTTTTTCTGGTGACGGAGCTGCTTAAAGGAGGGGAGCTGCTGGATAAGATCCTCAGACAGAAGTTCTTCTCTGAAAGGGAGGCCAGCGCCGTGCTCTACACCATCACCAAGACCGTGGAGTACCTCCATACGCAAGGGGTATTTATCCACATGAACCCCAACATCCCCATCATTCCACATCATGCCCCAACATCCCCATCATTCCACATCATGCCCCAACATCCCCATCATTCCACATTCCGCCCCAACATCCCCATCTGTCCATATCATGCCCCAACATCCCCATCTGTCCATATCATGCCCCAACATCCCCATCTGTCCATATCATGCCCCAACATCCCCATCTGTCCATATCATGCCCCAACATCCCCATCATTCCACATCAACCCCAACATCCCCATCATTCCACATCAACCCCAACATCCCCATTATTCCACTTTCCGCCCCAACATCCCCATCTGTCCATATCATGCCCCAACATTCCCATCATTCCACATCAACACCAACATCCCCATTATTCCATATCATGTCTCATTATTCCCAAACACCCCCTTCATAACGTCCCCCATCATGCCCCAACGTCCCCCATCATGCCCCAACGTCCCCCATCATGCCCCAATGTCCCCCATCATGCCCCATCATGCCCCAACATCCCCATCATGCCCCATTATGCCCCATCATCCCCATCATTCCCACTGTTACTCCACATGTAAACTCCATGGACATAAATTGAGCCACATCCATCACCAGCAACACTAAATTGAACAGTGTTATACAAATGTAAAAACCTTAAAAGTCTCAACGAGCACCTCGATCATTTATCGCTTCCTGTAACTTTTCTGTTCCGTGTTCTCAGGTGGTCCACAGAGACCTTAAGCCGAGTAACATTCTGTATGTGGACGAATCCGGAAACCCAGAGTCCATCCGGATCTGTGACTTTGGCTTTGCCAAACAGCTGAGAGCAGAGAACGGCCTGCTGATGACACCATGCTACACCGCTAACTTTGTAGCACCAGAGGTACACATCGCTGTCTCCCTTCACTATCAAGTTCAAATGAAATGTTTGTATGTATTGCAGCTTAAAGTAGAAATGCATGATTGTGTCCTGTAGGTGCTGAAGAAGCAGGGTTACGATGCTGCGTGTGATATCTGGAGTCTGGGTGTCCTTCTCTACACAATGCTGACAGGGTAAATGTGAAAGTCCAGCATTTTAAATGAACAAACTGTGCAGCGGTGATTTCCTTTTTCTAATGAGATTGGGCTGTTTTACAGCTTCACTCCGTTCGCCAACGGACCCGAGGACACGCCGGAGGAGATTCTGGCTAGGATCGGTAGCGGGAAGTTCTCTCTCACCGGCGGATACTGGAACTCCGTCTCAGCCGAGGCCAAGGTGGATGGATTCACTGTTTATATTTACATTTAGCCGAGTATCCAGAGGACCTAGAGAGAGAGTGTGTGTGTGGATTCAGAAAGAGACTAAAGCTAGGACAATTTTAAACCTAAATGCATAAACAATTAAATATAAATAAGTTCAGAAAACCAAATAATAATGCAAAGTAAATGCAGAAAAAACATAAAGGTTTTATGCTAGATATATTGTTAATCAGTTCCCTGCTAAAACAAAAACAAAACAATAGAAACCCTCATAGAATTTGTAATGGTTTTAATGGTTATAATGGGAATGGTATAGGTTTTAATGGAAACTGTAATGGTCCCTGTGGGTCTCTACTGGTAATTTGTTTCTTTCTATTGGTGGCATGTTATGTCTAGTCGATACCATTAAGGACCAATAATGGTAATGGGTTTAATGGTTAGCTGATGGTTAGTAATGGTATTTGTAGTGGAAACCATTAGAATTTCTGTAATGGTTTCTATTGGGGTTTTTTTCCCAGCAGTTCTGTAAGATATGTATAAATGTACAAAATGGTAACATGTTACAACAAGAACTTCTTCACGTAGAAGGCAGAGCATTGAGTACTGCAGTGATAAAACACTGATGAGATGTTAAAATTCAAGTTTGTCAGCACAACGCTGCAGAACCCGATATTCTGCTTACATAGATATACATACGTACATTTTTGCTAAAATATATAAATGTAAGCATTAAGGTCGATCATTATACACTAGTTCCTTAAGTGTGTTCTTCTTGCCTACAGGATCTGGTATCTAAAATGCTCCATGTAGACCCTCACCAGAGATTAACAGCAGCACAAGTGCTGAGGCATCCATGGATCGTTCACAAAGACCAGCTACCGAAATACCAGCTCAACAGACAGGACGCTCCTCATCTGGTCAAGGTAATTACTTAATATAAACCTGTGATTAGTCATAGAAAAGTCATCAACACATTCTTTCTGACCAATCAGAATCTAGAACTCAGCAGCAGTTTAGTATATGATACAAAATGCAGCTCATGTATTTTGTTAGTTATGTCACATGAATGTGTCACATTATTATTATTATAATAGAACTATATTATAGTATATATAATTATGTCACATCTTATAAATATCTGCTTATGTGTCCTCTGTGTTCCGACAGGGGGCCATGGCTGCGACGTACTCCGCCTTGAACAGGAACGTCCCCCCCATACTGGAACCTGTGGGCTGCTCCATTCTCGCTCAGCGCCGAGGTGTGAAGAAAGTGACCTCTACGGCTCTCTGAGGCTCCGCCCACCAAACCAACCAACCAACCAACCGCAGACCTCACGGCCTGGCGCTAGCACACGGCCCCGCCCCATTCCTACCTGACGCCCAGCCTGACGCCAACCTGATGCCCAGCCTGCCACCCATCTGCCCCTGGACTAGAGGACAAGCCTGGACTCTGAGGACCCCTGGTGGACGATCTTCCTCATCTGCCACGAAGCGGATCAATAAAATCTTTGACTTTTACAATGAGCAAAGCATCCAGAACATTCTGTGGACTTTTTTTTCTTCTTTTTTTTTTTTTTTTTTTTGTGGGAAACAAGAGACTCAGTCACGCATATGAACTTGTAATATACTGTAATATTCTTTTTATAAAGCTGGTAGAGAACAATATTATTGTATTAAAGAGACTGTGGGCTGTTGTATTATGAAATGCCATCAGATATTGACAAATATAAGCTATTTCTCAGAAAAAGAAAAAAACACTTCAAATTCATAAACTTATTATGGATCTAATTGATTTTCAAACCTGATTTTTTTTTTTCTAGGAACAAAAATCATCATAGCATAATGTTAAATTCTTTATTTACCATTCCATATGTGTAGATATAAACATCAACATGTACAAAAAAAAAAAAATCTAAATATTTTTACACTTATACATCAAGCATTAGGGAAAAACTCTGACTGGTTAAATATGAGTTATGGAGCGTATAAGCTGACAAAAAGGATTTGAATATGAATTTCAGATAATATATTGATTATGATTATATACAGTACACATCATGTTAAATTAAATTGTTTTTTTTTTGTTTTTGTTTTTTTTTTTTCGTCCAAAAATGTTTGGAATTTGCCCAGATTTGCCTTTAAGAAAAAGCCTATAATTCAAATGACAGGTTATGGTTTTGGGATTTGAAGCAACCAAAAACAAGGAACCCTGAATACAAATGTCAAAAATTCCATTCTGAAAAATGCAGATTTTATGTAAATGTTATGCAAATTAGGTCAAAGGTGAAGCATCTGGGATTCTCGGAGAAAAGATGCTTTCAGAGGTCAGACAAATAAAAACGTTTATTTTCTACTCAAATTTTCTTCAGTGATATTAAACACTAGATGCCCAGTGTCACTATTTATGTACCATTTTAGCCAGTCTTTTAGAATGTAGCTATTTGAAGCAGAACATGAGAACGTTAGATGTATGTACATCATTATAGTTTATATCCTCCATTTTGATTTCGCAGTCATGGGTGTGAGCGTGAAAGGCGACTGTGATCACCGAGTTGCTCTGAAAGCAGCTACTGTTCCCTGGGAATAATGCAGCATTCACGTTTTACATAAAACTGTCCGTACAGGATTTCGCCGAGTTATTTTTGTGATTGTTGCGGCCAAAAATGCTCGATATTGCTGCGGCTTTTTTTTCTCCTTCAAAATCTGTGATGCAACTTGCAGAATTTTTGTGCTTTTTTTTGTGGAGAACTACTTGAATTGTGAAATCACAATCGCACGAAATAGTTTTGCGCGCTCTTTCGCAGTGATGTTTGTTGGTAAATGAGACCTTTTAGCTGTACTCATGTTCGACGCACGCGAATCAAAGAGGGCTTTGGCTGAATGCGTGTTGTGATGACATAAAATGACGTTTATTGGCCCAAATTTGCAGTAATTTTGAAAAATTGCAAGCTCCTGCGAATATTGCGAAGTTTGATTGACTTTGCGTTAATTTCTGTGATCACAAAATCACGAGTGTACTGTGTATATATATATATATATATATATATATATATATAATATATACACACATACATACAGTACTGTGCAAAAGTTTTAGGCAAATGCATAGAAATGCTGTACAGCAAAGATGCCTTCAAAATAATGAAATTAAATGTTTCTTTTTAAAAGAATTTTTTAAATTAAAAAATAATTAATTAATTAATTTGTGCAGTTTTATAAGGAAATTAACTGGTAAGTTTTATTGTGCATCTTGCAGTACTTTTGCACAGTACTGTGTGTGTGTGTGTGTGTGTGTGTATATGTATGTATGTATGTATATGTGTATGTGTGTATATATATATATATATATATATATATATATATATATATATATATATATATATATATATATATATATATATATATATATATATACACACACACAGTATCTCACAAAAGTGAGTACATCCCTCACATTTTTGTAAATAATATTTTATTATATCTTTTCATGGGATAACACTGAAGAAATGACACTTTGCTACAATGTAAAGTAGTGAGTGTACAGCTTGTATAACAGTGTAAATTTGCTGTCCCCTCAAAATAACTCAGCACGCAGCCATTAATGTCTAAACCGCTGGCAACAAAAGTGAGTACACCCCTAAGTGAAAATGTCCAAATTGGGCCCAAAGTGTCAATATTTTGTGTGTCCACCATTATTTTCCAGCACTGCCTTAACCCTGTTGGGCATGGAGTTCACCAGAGCTTCACAGGTTGCCACTAGAGTCCTCTTCCACTCCTCCATGACGACATCACAGAGCTGGTGGATGTTAGAGACCTTGCGCTCCTCCACCTTCCGTTTGAGGATGCCCCACAGATGCTCAATAGGGTTTAGGTCTGGAGACATGCTTGGCCAGTCCATCACCTTTACCCTCAGCTTCTTTAGCAAGGCAATGGTCGTCTTGGAGGTGTGTTTGGGGTTGTTACCATGTTGGAATACTGCCCTGCGGCCCAGTTTCCGAAGGGAGGGGATCATGATCTGCTTCAGTATGTCACAGTACATGTTGGCATTAGCTCCCCAGTGCCGGCAGCACTCATGAAGCCCCAGACCATGACACTCCCACCACCATGCTTGACTGTAGGCAAGACACACTTGTTTTTGTACACATCACCTGGTTGCCGCCGCACACGCTTGACACCATCTGAACCAAATAAGTTTATCTTGGTCTCATCATACCACAGGACATGGTTCCAGTAATCCATGTCCTTAGTCTGCTTGTCTTCAGCAAACTGTTTGTGAGCTTTCTTGTGCATCATCTTTAGAAGAGGCTTCCTTCTGGGATGACAGCCATGCAGACCAATTTGATGCAGTGTACGGCGTATGGTCTGAGCACTGACAGGCTGACCCCCCACCCCTTCAGCCTCTGCAGCAATGCTGGCAGCACTCATATGTCTATTCTGCAAAGCCAACCTCTGGATATGATGCTGAGCACGTGCACTTAACTTCTTTGGTCGACCATGGCGAGGCCTGTTCTGAGTGGAACCTGTCCTGTTAAACCGCTGTATGGTCTTGGCCACCGTGCTGCAGCTCAGTTTCAGGGTGTTGGCAATCTTCTTATAGCCTCGGCCATCTTTATGTAGAGTAACAATTCTTTTTTTCAGATCCTCAGAGTTTTCTTTGCCATGAGGTACCATGTTGAACTTCCAGTGACCAGTATGAGAGAGTGTGAGAGCGATAACACCAAACTTAACACAACTCCTCCCCATTCACACCTGAGACCTTGTAACACTAACAAGTCACATGACACCGGGGAGGGAAAATGGCTAATTGGGCCCAATTTGGACATTTTCACTTAGGGGTGTACTCACTTTTGTGAGGTCCTGTGGCTGTTTCTTTTAAAACTGATTACAACACAATGAAGGGGAATAAAAAAGGCACAGAATGTACCTAAACATAATCTAAGTGGACTTAGACTTTTAATGTAAATTAAAAACGTTCTTTAGCTAGGCAACGTAAATCGCTCCAGTGCTCCAGTGCTCTCTTTATATGCTGACGACTGAACCGTGAAAATGCCACTTTTATAAATGAGCAATTTATGAGGATCTGTGACCGACTAGCAGTGAAAAATTTCACGTAAATGACACTTATTACAATCTAGTGACGAACGGTAAGTGAGAAGCAACAATAACTCTCGCATGAACGCAAGTTTGAGAAGCACTCATGTACGATACCGGAGCTTCATGTCCGTCCTGGTCCTCACTGGTTCTCTGAGGATCACGACTCCTTGGATGCTCTCGGTCCCTACCTGGATCATGGCTCCTTGGATGCTCCTGGTGCCTAACAGGACCACTGCCCCTTGGATGCTCTCTGTCCCTACCTGGATCAAGGCTCCTTGGAAGCTCTCACTGGCTAACCGGATCACGGTTCCTTGGATGCGCTCGGTCTCTGACAGGACCACCGCTTCTTGGTTGCTCTTGGTCCCTAACCGGATCATGGCTCCTTGGATGCTCTCAGCCCCTACTTGGATCGTGGTTCCTTGGATGCCCTCACTCCCTAACCAGATCGCGGTTCCTCGGACGTTCTCAGTCCCTACCTGGATTGAGGATTCTTGCATCATGTTTTGGGATTCCATGATCATGCTCCACTGTAACAGTGGCACAATGTGGACTGGAGCCCCTGTGCGACACAGTATATTCCTCCGGTGGATCCAAATCTTGGCATCCCTTAAAATGCTCCGTATAATTTGTGTTCAGTGACCTGTGTTGGAAAAGCAAGAACAATATGTTCAACATTAAAATAATAGTAAAAAAATAATAATAATAAAGCTATGCTTTATCATCAAGTGCCCATAAATGCTAGCCATAAACTGTCTAAAAAATAGATATATCTTTTACAGTTTGCACAGCGCTGCCTGGTGATCAGGAAAAGCATTCAAAAATGAATAAATTAATACATTTTAAAACAATTATTTATTAATAATTTATTTGTATATGTTCAAATATTGTAAATCTAAAAGCTAATGACTTCATAACTGAATCCATGTTTTCTCCACTCCTTTCCTTCACTTCAGTAGATCAGTGTTCTTGTACCTCTCGCTATAGGAGCTTCTTTCATATCTATCTTCGTGTTCTTCATCATGATATCCATGGTCCATTCTGTCGTGTCTCTTTCCTTGTGAATGCCTAGGACTGGAACTTCTTGAATAGCACCTGCCTACCTGAGCGGCATCGTGCTCGTTCCTCCTCTGGCCTGGAGAATGAATCCTCTGATGTGTTTGTCTGAGACATTTATTTAGTATACATTAAACAAGTTGGCATTAAAAAAATATTTGATCCCTTGCTGATTTTGCACGTTTGCCACTGACAAAGAAATGATCAGTCTATAATTTTAATGGTAGGTGTATTTTAACAGTGAGACAGAATAACAACAAAAAAATCCAGAAAACCGCATTTCAAAAAAGTTATAAATTGATTTGCATTTTAATGAGTGAAATAAGTATTTGATCCCCTATCAATCAGCAAGATTTCTGGCTCCCAGGTGTCTTTTACACAGGTAATGAGCTGAGATTAGGAGCACTCTCTTAAAGGGAGTGCTCCTAATCTCAGTTTGTTACCTGTAAAAAGACACCTGTCCACAGAAGCAATCAATCAATCAGATTCCAAACTCTCCACCATGGCCAAGACCAAAGACCAAGACCAAAGGATGTCAGGGACAAGATTGTAGACCTACACAAGGCTGGAATGGGCTACAAGACCATCGCCAAGCAGCTTGGTGAGAAGGTGACAACAGTTGGTGTTATTCGCAAATGGAAGAAACAAAAAATAACTGTCAGTCTCCCTCGGTCCGGGGCCCCATGCAAGATCTCACCTCGTGGAGTTTCAATGATCATGAGAACGATGAGGAATCAGCCCAGAACTACACGGGAGGATCTTGTTAATGATCTCAAGGCAGCTGGGACCATAGTCACCCAGAAAACAATTGGTAACACACTATGCTGTGAAGGACTGAAATCCTGCAGCGCCCGCAAGGTCCCCCTGCTCAAGAAAGCACATGTACAGGCCCATCTGAAGTTTGCCTGAATGATTCAGAGGAGAACTGGGTGAAAGTGTTGTGGTCAGATGAGACCAAAATCGAGCTCTTTGGCATCAACTCAACTCGCCGTGTTTGGAGGAGGAGGAATGCTGCCTATGACCCCAAGAACACCATCCCCACCGTCAAACATGGAGGTGGGAACATTATGCTTTGGGGGTGTTTTTCTGCTAAGGGGACAGGACAACTGCACCGCATCAAAGGGACGATGGACAGGGCCATGTACCATCAAATCTTGGGTGAGAACCTCCTTCCCTCAGTCAGGGCATTGAAAATGGGTATTCCAGCATGACAATGATCAAAAACACACAGCCAAGGCAACAAAGGAGTGGCTCAAGAAGAAGCACATTAAGGTTCTGGAGTGGCCTAGCCAGTCTCCAGACCTTAATCCCATAGAAAATCTGTGGAGGGAGCTGAAGGTTCGAGTTGGCAAACATCAGCCTCGACGTTACTAACATGTACTTAAGGTGGTTGTTATGAATTCATAAGCCTCACGTCGTAGTTAAGATTAGCTCTTCATTAGTTCGTGATTAGTACATGCCTTAACTCATCATTAGTTCATATTTAAGTAAGTATTAATTCAGGTATTAGTGCAGGATTATTCATGTACTGTTATTCTAAAGTGTTACCATGAACAGTGTAATGAGTCTGAAATTAAATAGTAGTTTTTCTATAAACAGAAAAGTCTTGGCTGGCAAATCATATCACTGCAGCTACAGTTGAGAATATTTAGTCTATCATGAATTCACAAGGACATGTATTTATTCCTTATAATCGATTATTCTGTGAATTCTGTTTGATTAAAAGATCGTCAAGGAATATGAGCGAGCAGTTATTTTCCGCTTAGGGCGACTCCTCGGCGAAGCGAAGGGACCCGGTGAGTTCAGATTCTATCATACGCCACATCTCTAACATAGAAGTTTGTAAACTTATTTGTCGTTAATTCATCAATATTTTAAAAGGTATATTCTGGATCCTTCCATGTGTGGACACTTTTCGCAAGGTTGACCTGAGGACGGTGTCCTTCAACATTCCTCCTCAGGAGTTGAGTATCTTTTCGTTAGTTTTAAACGCCACTAAAGTTAAGTTCAAGCAATGACCCTAATATACAGTAATAACGTTTTGATTTTCCGCTCCTCGCTACAGGTGCTGACCAAAGACTCGGTGACCATACTGGTGGACGGCGTGGTGTATTACAGAGTCTTTAATCCTACGATGTCTATTATTAAAGTGGAGGACGCTAATCTGGCTACGCAGATGCTGGCGCAAACCACTCTGAGGAACATGCTGGGCACCAAGAGCTTGGCGGACATTTTGCGAGACCGTGAGGAGATGGCGGAACAGATGGAGGTGGGAGATCCCAAAAAAAAAAAAAAAAAAAAAATCTTCTTTCTATTACTATTCTTAAAGTAAATAATCACATTCATGTCGCATTTAAAACACACTTTATAAAAACTGCATTACACATGATGATGTGCTGTTATAGGAAAATAATCAGTGACCAGCTGGTGTGATGAAGCAGTGATACTGTTACCACCCTGAAGTTGATTGTTTTCCTATAACAGCACATCCCAAAGTATTTTATTCCTTTTACACCACAGCACTTTATCTACATTTATCTAGATTTTTTTATTTATTAAAGAACATGTCATACTTTTTTTAAAAATCCATTTATAGTTAAATTTCTTTCCATTTCAATGTTGCTACCCTTTTGTCATATTATAGGATGTGCCCATATTCCATGTTTAATCTTATAACATTTGAACCTAAATTATATCATGCACATGCATAATTAAACAAAATGTTTAAACCTTCATATCATACATCGCTTTGTCTGACAGGAAGTGCTCTATTCTGCGTCTAAGAACTGGGGGATTAAACTTGAGCGAGTGGAGATGAAGGACGTCAAACTGCCCCAGACGTTACAGAGAGCCATGGCTGCTGAGGCTGAGACCACCAGAGAGGCTCGCGCCAAGGTCAGGGTTCACGCAGCTCTCTGATTGGCTGATGACTGACGGTAGAGGATGCTGACCGATCCGGCTGATTATCCGTTAGACACGTCTTCACGTCCTACCATGCTTTTTTTTTTTAATATTAGGAAACTAATACATATATTTAGAACATATAGGAATATTTAGAAGCTACGATCAGCCCCAGAATTAATGGCGTCCTTTTGCTGTGTATTGAATCCTTGGTTTTATAAAACGAGTAAGCATGCTATAAACTACTTCCTGTTCGTCTTGTACAGGTGATAGCTGCTGAGGGAGAGATGAAGGCCTCGTGCGCGCTGAAGGAGGCGGCGGACGTCATGTCCGAGTCTCCGGCTGCCCTCCAGCTGCGCTACCTGCAGATGCTGGCTGAGATCGCCACAGAGAGGAACTCCACCGTGGTCTTCCCCATTCCCATGGACCTCATTACCAGCTTCATGAGGAAGTGACCGCACACCTGAAAATCTTAACTCCTTAAAGTCCTGGGTTATTATTTAATTCTTTATACTGAAGCACGTTGTTCAGAAATTGCACTAATAGGAAATGTGTGTAGTTACTAGAATAAAGGCTGGAAGTCTGGACTAAGCAACAGATCCTGGATATTTGTGATGTTTGAATTAAAAAAGAGAAAGTTTTTTTAAAATGTTTATTTTTTTTAACAGACTACACTACATTATAAATAAACTAAAGAAAAAAAAACTGACATACTGTAGGTATATTTAAATATAAATACATGCACATAACAATTGCTTATATCAGAGGTTTTTAGACTTTTTTTCCCCATGAACCCCACTTCAGAAAAGTAGATAAAAGTTTTATGTAAATATAATATCATGTAGAAATATTATGCAACCGAACACTTTCTTATACTTGAAGAAAAAACACCATGCACTTGAACTACGGTGCTGAAATAAATATTGAAATCTAAATGAGAAATTGTTCCTGATGTCTTTATCGAAGAATTGCTTTAATAGCTTTTTTAATAGGTGCATATTATAAACCATTTTAAAAAAGTGTTGCGAAATATGTTTGAATTGAGTGAAATTAAAAGTGGGGGGAAAACGTTTATGTTGGAGTGGTTGCGATCCCCTCTGCGGAGGAATTTTTGTTGTATTTTTTTTATTAAAGGGTGATTAAGTGATGATTTGTAAATGTGTGAATGTCGATGCTGAAACACATTACACACATAAAACACTGAACTCGTTCTGTAACAGTCCTGCTTTACGTCAGTTACTGTCAGAAGAAACAAAGGGCTGCGAATAATGAGTTCATGTTTCATAAATGTGCTTTAGTGTAAGGAAATGAATCCTAGTGAAACACCAGGGCACTTGAATTACAAGCACGTTACCAAAAGATGAATGCATGCAAATAATATTGTGTTAGCATGCACAGGATATCCAGATACCCATTTAATGACACATTACAAACATATATATTAGAAACATTAAAAAGCTACATATGAACAGTCCTGCATCATTTAAAAATTACATATGAACCGCATCATTTAGGTGATGCATAGAAGCCTAGAACTATTTGGTTTCTAGAACCGGATTTCGGAATTTTCTGCGGTCACAGCTGGTCATCGCTTACAACCCCTTAGAACAGGCTTGCTCATTTTCTGCTTGATTTCTGCTGCCTTTATCGTTTCGTGTTTCATATCGTTTCGTTTGAATCTTGCACAGAGATATTTGGATATCTTTGAAGGACTGATCTCTTTTGAAAGTGAACCTGCTTCCAGCGACAGGTACGTGGATTACACACGTGTTGAGCAGAAGAGATATTAAAAATGGATGTAGAAGTGTGTTGAACTGGACAGAATGAAGAAAAGGGCTACAGAGTGAAAAAAAAGGATTTGAGATCCTTCTTACGGTTTAAAATAGTCGATAAACATAATTTTAATTTGTTTTATATTACTTCTACATTGTTTACTATCCTTTTAACTGTTATTCAGTCGAAGTGACCATCAGACTGATTTCCATGGCGTGGGTCTGGTCGTGGGTCAGAGTCAGACTGGGAGAGACGGATATAAAAACACAAACGCCTTTCATTTTTTCACTAAAAATCTCATTTCCTGAAAGGTTTTTCTGAAATTCAAAAAAGCAGGCAGTTTGTTTATATTTACAAAATACAATGAAGTTGGTCAGTGAAAACATTGGGATATATCTTTTCTTTGTACTTTTGTCAGTTAATTAAAGTTTCAAGAGACTTGACAAATCACACATTTTTGTTTTTATTGCATTTTAGAAAAAAATCCCAACTTTTATGGAAATGGGATTAGTAAAATAAACTGGAACGGTATAAATGATTAAACCTGCACATTTCCAATTCTAGTGTTCTGTAGGTTTGTGAAACCTTTGGGCGTGATGGAGATGATCCATTTACCATACCATCTACCCTATCCTGGAGAAGGACATGGAGTTAAGCCATACTGGACAGGTAGAACACACACACACACACACACACACACACACACACACACACACACACACACACACACACACACACACACACACAGACACACACACACACACACACACACACACACACACACACAGAAAACGTTACTTCTAACTAGTTAAAAATGACCTTGATTGTATTTGTAGCCCAGACCATCTCAGATATGAGCATATAAAGAACGAGTCAGGTTCTTAGCCATAACTAATGTTGTGCCTCCAGGGAATCACTGTGTCCTGAACAATGGTGATCACTACATGTCTGATGGGCGAAATCTAAGATTTCCTGGCCCTCTGCTGAGGTAAGAGCCTCTTTCTCTTCTCGTAGAACATTAACACATTAAATCTGCAGGCTGTTTCAGAAGTAATATTGTGTCCCGCTACATCTCTTCCAGCAGTAAGATGGCGAAGGAGGACCTGGTGGCTTTCATCCAGATGAAATCTCAGGAGATCCTACTGCGTCTGGATGAACCCGAGCAAAAGGAAGCCTATTTGTTCTGGCAGGTCATGGAGCTGCTCTGTAGTTGTGATGGAGTAAGTGTTGCAGTTCGTTATCTGATTGTTTGAGCAAAATTCTCTGTGCACGAATGAATAAATAGAAATAAACCCGATGGTAGACATGAAAGTTCAAGATATTTCTTTTACAGAAAGCCCTGATGACTGAAATCGCTACACGGCTTTTCAAGGGCTACAGCTGCCTGAGGAGCAAGGCACCAAAAGTGTGTATATTATCTCATCTGTGTTGTGTATTGTAATTGTGTATTTCTGCATTGTTGTTAACGTGACAATTCCTGCTACAGCTTGTGTGCGGGGAGAAAAAGGACAACTGGTGCCTTCCCCTGGCACGTCTTTTATGCTCCGCCGCCCCAGGCGATGAACAGAGGCAAGCCATCATCAAAATGGCCGCCGATCTTGGTACGAACGAGCTCCACAGTAACGAAATTTTTCTCTTGTAACTTTCTCTGGATTGTTTCATGAAGCCTGATGTTTGGCTTTTCCTCGGCAGCCTGCAGAAGACAGATCTTTGCGGCGCATATTTGCTGCGTGATGGCACGGCTGGAGCTGGGATCAGTTACTACCTCCAGCTTCGAGCTGATTGGATGTGACAGGTATTTACTGCGCATGTGCGTGTGCATGCATTGGTGTGATTATTTTCCTTCACTTGCGACTAAGACAGAATTCTCTTTTGCACCAGCTTGCCGGTCAAGGAATCGGCCGCCAGGGAAGCCATCGAGCGATCTGAGGTTTATGAATATGTGCTGTTCATGACCTCAGGGGTCGCTCAGCCATACTTGCAGGTCAGAAATTTTCTTTTAAAAAAACAAACATATTTTCCATGCCAAATTTAAGCAGGAATCATTGTACTGAGAATGAACGACTCTGTCTGTCGTAGAAATACAAGCTCTTTCACGCTAACTTGCTAGCCAGGGAAGGACTTTCCTCTGTAGCTCTGGATTACTGCGAATCCGTCGCCAGAGCGGTCGCCGCCTCCCCCTCCGGCATCACAGCGGCCTTGACGGAGCAAATTATTCTGGTAAATATGACGATCGAGATTTCCCAGGTTTTAAATTCGTAGTATTGTCCCATCACTAATTTACTTTCCCTGTCTGCCTTGAAGATCACTGAGAAGCTTCACCAAAAGAAGGCAGAGGAACCCGAGTGGCTGCAAAATCTTCGGCGGGTGCATGCAGACGAAGTGCGTCAGCGCAACGAGGTGCTGCCTCCTCTGGAGTTTCTCTTTGATCCAGAGCAGGATGAGAGAGATGAGGAGAAATTTCCAGGCTTTCCACCATTCCAGCTCCCTGAGAGTCTTGAAGTCCAACAGCCTTCTCCTAAGCGGCTGACCATGACAATGGGTATGTTAGAATCCACCTTCTGCACAAAAACTATTGTGAACATTTCAGAGGAATATACAGACGCTCTTTCATCCTTATTTGAATTGAACGGAATGATGGTTTGTGTGTGTGTAACAGAGATGTTGGAGTCACGGTATGACGTGGGAGAGCTACTGGGAGAAGGAGGCTTCGGCTACGTCTATGCTGGAGTTCGTAAGGCGGACGGGAGAAAGGTTAGACGTCTGCACGTGTACAGTTAATTGTCATTAATCAACACGATATAGGAAATGTAAAGCATTAGAGATTGAAAAGTTCCTGTGAGCCTCCATTTGTTGACACCTCATGTAGTGACCGTGGAATTGTATCAATTATACTAATTAGTAACGAACTTATAGAACTTACTAATTATGTTTTGTATATGTGAACAGGTCGCTATTAAATTTGTGACCAAGGCCAACGAAAGATTCATCACCATTGTAAGTCAACCTCCTTTACACCTACTTTACAGAGAAGCACTAGAGTCCAGTCAAAACATTCCACCTCCCAATCATGTTTCGGACATATCTCACACCAAACCCATGCTAACCCAACCCGATTCTTCGTTGTCATTTTAGCCTGGAGAAACAGAGATCCTGCCTCTGGAGGTAGCTTTGATGCACATGGTCTCCATGCCACCTCGATGTGAGAACATTGTGCAACTGCTGGAATGGTTTGAGATGTCCGAATTCATTGTCTTGGTTCTCGAACGACCCAGTCCCTGCATGGACCTGTACAACTACTGCAAGCAGAACAATGGTCGACTGTCTGAACCGCTGGCTCGGAACATCATGCGGCAGGTGGTTCAGGCTGCTCGCCATTGCTGTGAGCACGGAGTTCTCCACCGCGACATCAAGCCGGAGAACCTTCTCATCAACACCGAGACGATGCAGGTCAAGTTGATTGACTTCGGCTGTGGAGATCTGTTAAAAGACTCCCCCTACACGAGATTTGCAGGTAGTTGTATAATACATATGGGACAGAATCCAAGAGAACGCAGCGGAGAACCATTTTCGTGACCGTTGCTGTGCTTTCTTTCTTTTTCACTCAGGAACTGAGGGTTTCTTTCCTCCCGAGTGGGCACAAGACAAAGTGTACATGGGACGTCCTGCTACCGTTTGGAGCCTGGGTGTCCTCCTATACTATTTGGTCTGCAGAGAAATGCCCTTTAACAACACGTATGAACTAACTGATGCGCACGTACCGCTACATCATTACCTGTCTAGAGGTGAGAAAATGCAGAAGCACCACATTTAGACCTGAACAATGAAGCCGTAAAACTTGGACGGCAAAATCAATTTAAACATAAACATTATTTGTTTGTTTTTCTTTTCATTTTAATTTCTTTCTCATCGCTGCACACACAGAATGCCAAGCTCTGATCTTGTGGTGCCTGGAAAAAGACCCTAACAATCGGGCGACCTTGGAGGACATCATCAACCACAAGTGGCTTACAGACGATGTCCAGGTTAGACAGCGACAGCACTGTGGAGAACACATGTCTCATTCATTACTGTGTACTGCAAGAGAGGACGAGAGCATGAGGCTCTTTCGTTCTTATTTCTACTGAACTAAATGATTGTGTGTTTGTTTAACAGAGCTGTTTGCATGAAGGTGCATTGCAGAGACGCTGTTGGAACAAGGAGGCTTCGGTTCTAATGAAATGCAGGAGAGGGAAAGTAACGTGGTAAGATGTCTGCACATATACAGTTAATTAGCGTTAATCGACCAGGACTTTTTGCATTACATTTCCACGTACAGTGCTGTACAAAAGTTTTAGGCACGTGCAAAGAAATGTTGTAGAGCAAAGATGCCTTCAAAATGAGGTAGTAAATGAAACAAAGTCAATATTTGGTGTGACAAAAAAATTAAAATAAAAACGAAAATAAAAATAGTTGTCTCCGGTACAATTAGTTCAGTTTTATAAGGAAATGAGCTGGTAAGTTTTATTGAGCATCTTGCAGAACCAGACACAGTTCTTCTGGAGACTTTGACTTTCGCACTCGCTTCTTATTTTTACAGCAAAACCCAGCAGCCTTCATTGTGTTTTTTGTCTGAAAAGTGTCTCTTACATAATATGCTGCTTTCTTTAATGACATACAAACATTTTTCTGTAACATTTCATTTTGTGCCATAAAACTAATGTTTGGGAATCTAAAATGTTTTTTGTACTGACCTGATAATGTAGAAGTCATAAAATTTAAAAAATCTATAGCAAAGTTTGTACTAAAAAAAAAAATAGGGTGCCTAAAACTTCTGCACAGCACTGTATATATATGTATATATATATGGACACACACACACACACATGCATACATTTCCAGCTTTATATTTATTAACTATACGTTTGCTTACCTTATATATTTATCTTTGCGTGGTGTTTTTTGTGTGAATTTTGTATTTACAGTTGTGTGTACTTCTTAGCTTGTTTAAGTGTTTTAGAGTTTTCTGTACAAGTCTCTTGGCCATAAGGAAATACTGATTTATTTCTATGCTGCTCGATTTTAACATCTAACTGTATGTATTTTGTTTTTCAGTTTGCAGACCCCTCCTGGCAGAACACCTTTATAACACCAACAAAACAACAAGAAACCAATGAACACAAACAAGAACAACCAAAGAAATAAAAAGAAATAAGAATAAACTGATCTTTTTTTGCATCATGAACAATGGCATGAAGTGTCATTTATATTAATAAAAGTTTTTATAAAACACCAGCCGTGGTAAACCTGTGATATGTTTAATCAGTATGGCGTTTCACACTGGACGCGTGCAGCACAAACTTCATGAGATGTTTAGAATAATCTGTTGTTCAAAACATGAACCATCTTAATAATCAGGGGAAGAAGGTAGACTGGGAAATATAGGACATTACTCAGGCCTGCTACTGACTATGCAGAGATTTTTACTCAGTGAACTGTGTTCATATCATTTTAGAAATTGTTCTTTTTATTTATTTTGATATAAATCTTGCTCAGCCTCCAATGTAGGAGGAGATCCATTGGAGGAAATGCAAGGCCTACAATATATTTGACAAAAAATACAGGGTTAACCTATTGAGTAACCACACAAGCAACACCAGGATTAAGAACGCTCTGATGTCCTCCAATCAGCTTTATCCCTCCCCTCAACTCCAACCTCCCTTATCTGCGCTTCACTATGATCCCTCACGTTGTGTCTTAGACATATTTAGCTCATTGCAGTGTCGTTCTTTTCAGCTTTTTGTCCAGTAACGATGGCTCTCTGGCGGTTTATGGTCCTGTTGGGCTTCTTCTTGCTTGGCAGAGGTGAGAGACGAGACTAGTTGGTAGTCTGATCGGTTAGTTTACTGCATCTGATGTAATTTCTGATGTAGTTAGTGCATCTGAAGCTAGCTGGCTAATATTAACAATAAGAGCGATTGTGAGCTTCAACATTCATGACATGTTTACCTTCTCAAAACAGTAAACTATAGGATCAATATTATAGACTTAACCCTAGCTGTACCTGTATGGTTACTGATTTAAGGCATCATCTCATTTAAAAGTACAGAAATGCTGCTTTATTTACTGTTAATATCGTGTGCAGCCATGTTGATATGATGTCACATGCTGAACCAGGGGTTCTGGGTTTTCTTTGGTTCTTCCTAATCGGGGGTCAGGAATTCTTTAGTCAGAAGACAACATTACTACCCCCGTAATCACCTTACACATCTCGGAGGTCAGGCAGGAGGGACTGTGGTCAGCATGGAGAGAGAGAGAGAGAGAAAGAGAGAGAGGTGGGATGATCTGCTTTTTTATAGCACCATGATCCAATTGTGCCTCTTATAATTACAGAGCTTAGATCACTGCTAAATACTGGGGTTTGCAGCACAGCACCTGAGTGTTAGCATTGCTCATTCCTTTCAAAACAGTAGCATGGAGAATGACGTGATGATCAAATGGAAGGGATAAAGAAACTGGGTGGCGGGGTTAAATCCCTGTTGTTTACGATGTTGTGGATCAATCAGCTAAACTGAAAATAATAATAATAATATTTTTTTAAAAATGGACCATGAAAAGAAGGGAAACAAAACAATTGTAGCCTAGCCCAGTTAGATTCCAGATGACGCCAACGCCTGCGAAGATTTTGGATGATCCCCACGTCAAATCATCACATCACAAGCTCTACACATGTTGCTCCTGGGGTGGCAGTGGGCCTGACCTGTTCTGCTCTCCGGGCTGGCCTGGTCCTTCCTGGTGCCCTGCTTCTGGAGTTCTCGTCACTGGAGGTCACTCACTGTTGCTGAGGATGGGCCCATATGGACAGCCTCCACAAACAATTCACAAACAGACTTTGCGCTCGGGTCTCCCTCGGTGGACAGTTCATGACTTCAGCAGAATAGACTTCATGTTGAGACTGTGGTGAATTTCCTGACTACACAGTTGCACTTTATATCATGTAGCATACAGTTATAGAAGGGAATTACTTATAATTACACTATATAATTATAATATATAGATATTAACCCATCCAGATAAGGATGGGTTCCATTTTTGAGTCTGGTTCCTCTCAAGGTTTCTTCCTCATGTCGTCTCAGGGAGTTTTTCCTCGCCACCGTCGCCACTGGCTTGCTCATTTAGCGCTATACAAATAAAACTGAATTGAATTGAATTGAATAGTTAAACAATTTAGTTAAATCTGTGACAGAAATACCACGTTCTCCCCGTGCTTCGGGGGTTTCCTCCTGGTACTCCGGTTTCCTCCCCCAGTCCAAAGACATGCGCTGTAGGCTGATTGGCATTTCCAGATTGTCTGTAGTGTGGGAATGTGTGTGTAATTGTGCCCTGTGATAGATTGGCACCCTGTCCAGGGTGTCCCCCACCTCATGTCCTGAGTCCTCTGGGATAGGCTCCAGGCTCCCCGTGACCCTGTAGAGGATCAGCGGTACAGAAAATGGGTGGATGGATGTGGTTATGCAAAAAGTATTGGTAGTGAAATTAAAATTTGTTTTGAAACATAAGTGTACGGTAAAATATTTGTTAAAAAAAAAACCCTAATATTTAAGTTTAAATATGCAAAAAGAGAATCACTAATGGGTGATTGTGATGCACAGGTTTTATGAAAAACCATACTGTAAGACATAGCTATAATCAAGAGATCTACTTGTTTATACTCAGCGACTCAGCAATTACACCTGAACATAAAGTCCAAACAGAGACTCATTTCTCTGACAGTAAACTTCAGTGTGTCCACTCCAACCAGGCGAAGACAAAGAGTGCGACAACTTTTCCGACGTGGACTTCCATGAGGCGTTCATTGGAACCAGCCTGTATGTGCGTCTGCTCCTGTACACTCGTGCCAACCTGGACTGCGGCCATGAGCTTCCTCACCACAACTTCACCAAAGTGTCGCTGTTCCACGTGACCCGACCCACCACCTTCGTCATTCACGGCTACCGGCCCACTGGCGCGCCCCCCATCTGGATCAACCACATCACGAGGCTGCTGGCCGAGCAGGCCGACATGAACGTCCTGGTAGTGGACTGGAACCGTGGAGCTGCCAACCTCAACTACTTCACCGCCGTGGCAAACACACGCCACACCGCCGCCAACATCACCGCCTTCATACACAGGATGACCGTGAGTCACAGGACAGTCCACAAGTCTGAGTCCACTATCAACAACCTGTTTTATTTCATCTGATTTAAAACTAACAGAAAATTCAGTGATGATGTTTACAATTAAAGAATACTATTTAAACAAACAAAGAAATCCATATAAAATGTCATATAAAAAATATAAAATACTGTTTGCACAGTAGATGTATTTTTTAAACTGAAACATACAGTGTTTTGCATAAGTATTTAAAGTATACTTGAACTTTTCCACATTTTGTAGTGTTATAACCTGGAACTCAAGTTTGATTATATGACTTGAATCTACAAAATAGCCCATGATATTGAATTTAGTTTAATTTACTATGAAACTCAGAGACTCGTGTAAAAAGGTTTTCTGATGTAATGACAACAAAATGAGACTTTTTGGCTTTAGCAGAAGTGCTACATTTCATGGAACCCCAACACCGCTCTTCACCCTGAGAGCACCATCCACACTGTGAAGCATGGTGGCGGCAGCATCATGTTGAGACTTATCCTTGGCCTCTTGAGTGCTTCTATGACTAATCCCCTTTTTTACCCAGCCCTGACTTTTGGTAGACAGCCTCCTCTTGGCAGAATCACTGTTGTGCCACATTCTTTACACTTTTTACCAATGGATTTGATGGGATGTTCAAAGTTTGGGATTGTATACTTATGCAAGCCACTGAAGTAATAGGACTCTAACCCAAAACTTTATATATCCAGTTTTATATTTCCATTAATAAGGACAGGTACTATGTGTGACTTATTGAGTAATGTGATCTTGTTGAAAAATAATGCCAAAAATATATATTTGTGTTTGATAAATCCATAAATGGAAACTTAAATGTACAGTTCAGACTTTTAGATGCCACTGTACCTATAGTGTAAATATACTGTATGTATATCAGTAAGCAAGGTGGTGGTAAGGTGTGTGATTATGTGTGTGTGTGTGTGTGTGTTTTATTCAGGATGAGGGAGCGTGTCTCGACTCGATCCACCTCATAGGAGTGAGTCTGGGTGCACATGTGGCTGGGTTTATAGGAGCTATGCTGGGAGGCCGAGTGGGACGAATCACAGGTCGATGCTAATCCTTTAAATAACGTTTAATAGAATTCTCCAACCTATCTAACATGCCTGTAGAGTGTATGTGATTACCATACACAAGAAATTCAGCATTTCCCTTCAGTGATATATGAAATGACATGATTGTCATGCAGAGTGGGCGGAGCTTCAAGTCTTCATCACTGTTGCTCATTTTTTAGATAATGTGGTGGTCACAAATGGGCAAAAACAGTGTAATAAACATAGCACTGATACGTTCTGGCATTTTTCTACACCTTTAAGAGTAGACATTTTATCACAATTTATGTAAAAATCTGAAAAACAATTGACGTGACCAAATTGTAATTTCTACCTCTAAATGTCTTTCTTTATCCACTGCTGACTGAACACTCCATTTGATCAGGTCTGGACCCCGCCGGCCCGATGTTTGCAGGCGTACCTCCAGAGGAGCGCCTGGATCCGACTGACGCTCAGTTTGTAGACGTCTTACACACAGACATGAACTGTAAGCACCTAAACTACAGGTTGAGTACAAAACATGCTTTTTCCATCCATCTTTTCTCTCTCTCTCTCTCTCTCTCTCTCTCTCTCTCTCTCTCTCTCTCTCTCTTTGTGCTCTCAATCTTTGAGTAGTTCTGGGAAATATTCCATTCGCTGCTGTGTGAAAACTAGGGATACAGCAGTATCTTTTTTTCAGACTGTATGATACACAAGTACATGTTTTTTGGGTTTTTTTTGTACTTGTCAGTACCCACACCGATTCTGATAATCTGTTGGGGCATCATGTAATATTTTATTGTTTTTATGTTTCTCCGGGTTAAATAGTGTTCATAAAGAGCGCACGTTTGTTTTAAAACACTTAGACTCATTCTTTAATGTTAACTAGTTGATTTGAAATAAAGTGCATTAGCTAGCTACATTAGTTAGCTTGGATCGAGGAGGGGTGCAGTGAAGAGCAGGTTTTG
Organism: Cranoglanis bouderius; assembly: GCA_023630585.1. Taxonomy (NCBI): domain Eukaryota; kingdom Metazoa; phylum Chordata; class Actinopteri; order Siluriformes; family Cranoglanididae; genus Cranoglanis; species Cranoglanis bouderius. The sequence goes on from CM042539.1 coordinate 7,572,389, forward strand.
TTTCACTTCATGTTATATTGCTCGTTGTCTATAACCATATAAATAGCATCTGATCGTCAAGATCAATAATTTCACTCACCTAGCATTGTCTAGGCGATTGTATTGTAATGGTATTGATGTATCCCTAGTGAAAACACGTTCCTTATGCATTTGTCTTGACAGCATTCGGCCTCAGAGGAGCTAACGGACATATCGATTTCTATGCCAATGGAGGACTAGACCAGCCTGGGTGCCCCAAGACCATCTTCTCAGGTCAGGTCACACAAGTATTAAAATAGTATTTAAAGATAGAACTTGTAGAATGTATAAACATGCTATTGCTTTCTCTCCTCATTAGGAAAGTCCTACTTTGTTTGTGACCACCAGCGCTCTGTTTTTCTCTATCTGTGCTCTCTAAACCGCACCTGTCACCTCACTGCTTATCCCTGCTCCTCCTACACCGACTTCATCGACGGCCAGTGCTTGCAGTGTGAGGCCTTTAAACCAGCATCCTGCCCTGTTCTGGGTAACGCAAATGTCTCTCACAACACCACAGTCAATATAGAGATGGGTGACAGATTAAACGAATATCCAAAATGAAGTGTAGGATCACTGTAAGCCACCAGAACAGCTTCAATGCTCCTTGGTGTTTATGCTACAAGTCAGTGGGGCTGTACGGGAGAGATGAACACCGTTCTTGAAACCGATCTTCTCTCAGTCAGTGTTTTGATGATGATGGTGGTTGTGGTTTAATTTTATTTTTCACCCATCCATATGTATGCAATAACAATAAAAGGGACTTAATGATATATATGATATGATATATGATAATTAATGAAGTTGAAGGTTTTTCCTCTAGGATACGACTTGAGCCAGTGGAGGGACAAACTGTTGAAACTGGGACAGACGAAAGTCTATTTCTCTACCACAGCAGAGCCGCCATACAGGAGTGAGTTTACAGAACTGTGATCCCTCCTGATCTCTTGATAAAATCCCAGTTTAATCATGAAGGAGCAAGTTTTCATTCTGCTTTTGACAGAGACGAGCTACACAGTGGACACTGTTACGTGGAATCAGTACCTGCGATGGGGGTTAGTTATCCTTCGTCTTCACAGTGGCAAAAATGTAACAGAGACCAGGATCGACCAGTAAGTAGCCCCAAATCCGTATTTATTTATAAGCTGGTGAGATTCTTCCTGCAGTTCAAGAGAAAAGTGTTTGCTGTTTCTTAGTAAGCTGCTGCGCTTTGAGCAACACACCTCCATGCGACTGCTCGCCCAGTTTGACGAGGACTTGTATCCAGTTCAGAAGATCTCCTTCCGGATCGTCACTGGGAACGTGATCGGACCTCGATATAAGATTCGTCTCCTCCGCATTACGATTACACCACTGGATCTGCCAGAGAGGTGAGCGCCAAAAGCAGGCAACTACACTCAAGCGATAAGTGATACCAGGAACTAACTTGTTTTGTGGACTTTCCATAATATTATATGTAGCTATAAATAGATATAAAGGCTATTCATACTTTACTAAATTTTACATTTTAAACGTGTAAAATTTGGCAAACTGCTGTGGTTTAAAACAAGTGGTTTAAAACAAGCAAGGAAAAAATACTTAGGAATGTTCTGTTATTGGAAAATAATCAAATTCAGAGTAATATCGGTAACTCCCCTTTACATTGGGTTGCCTCACACTACCCCACTGTGGATTATTTTCTTACAACAGCATACCCCCAAGTGTTTTATTCCTTAATCTTGCAATCCAGCTGGCAGAATGAAATCCTCCTGGTATTTTGAGCATCACAGCTTCCCAATTCTTTAAAAGACCTGTGAATCAGTCCCTCCAGGATTTTCGCGATCAAAAACAAACTCCACGATATTCACAGGAGCTTGCAATTTTTCTAAATTACCGCAGATATTCCACAGATTTGGGCCGAGACGCATCATGAGACGTCATCACAGCGCGGATTCAGCCAAAGCCCTCATCGATTCACGTGTGTCGAACATGAGTACAGCTAAAATGTCTCATTTACCAACAAACATCACTGCAAAAGACCGCGCAGAACTATTTTGTGCGATTGCGATTGCAATTGCACCAATTCAAGTAGTTTTCTGCAACAACAAGAAAAATAAAACCGCAAGTTACATCGCAACTTTTGAAAAAAGCCGCAGCAAAATCAAGCATTTTTGGCCGCAACAATCGCAAAAAAAGAAAAAACTCTGTGAAATCCTGTATGGACTGCTGTGAATCTAGAGATATCTAACTAACTAGCGAGTCTCCATTAGATAATGTTGAACATTTCCTCATGTTATCAAACAAAATTCGTATACATTTGAAAATTCATATCAAATAAACAACGCTTTTCCTGCTGGCTGGTGTGTTGCTCACTCTTTTTCATTAATTTTTATCCACCATATTATATTTTGTCTCTGGTAGTTTGGAAGAGCCAAAAATCTAGCCACAGGAGGTCACAAGCCAGTGTACTTTTTGTGCCGGTCCCAAGCCCGGATAAATAGAGAGGGTTGTGTCAGGAAGGGCATCCGACGTAAAACTTTTGCCAGATTCAATATGCGAATCACTAGCATGACTTCCATACCGGATCGGTCGGGGCCCGGGTTAACAACGACCGCCATCGGTGCCGTTGACCTACAGGGCACTGGTGGAAATTGGGCTACTGTTGGTCGAAGAAGGAGAGGAGGAAGGTGTGTTAGAGGAGGAAGGCGTGTCCGTAGGCAGAGAGAGAAAAGGAAAGGCAGGAGTTTGGGACTGAAAGTAGGGACTTTGAATGTTGGTACGATGACAGGTAAAGGCAGAGAGCTGGTAGATATGATGCAGAGGAGGAAAGTCGACATTCTGTGTGTCCAGGAGACCAGGTGGAAAGGGAGCAAGGCTAGAAGCATTGGAGCAGGGTTTAAACTGTTTTATCATGGGGTGGACAGGAAGAGAAATGGAGTAGGAGTGATCCTGAAGGAGGAGTTTGTGAAGAATGTTCTGGAGGTAAAGAGAGTGTCAGGTTAATGAGTCTGAAGCTGGAAATTGAAGGTGTGATGTTGAATGTTGTTAGTGCTTACGCTCCACAAGTAGGTTGTGAGCAAGAGGAGAAAGACAGATTCTGGAGCGAGCTTGAGGAAGTGATGCAGAGTGTTCCCAGAGGTGAGAGAGTGGTGATAGGGGCAGACTTTAATGGACATGTTGGTGAAGGGAATAGTGGGGATGAGGAAGTGATGGGCAGGTTTGGTCTTCAGGTAAGGAACCCAGAAGGACAGAGGTTGGTAGACTTTGCTAAAAGTATGGAGATGGCTGTGGTGAACACGTACTTTCAGAAGAGGCAGGAACACAGGGTGACATATAAGAGTGGTGGCAGGAGCACACAGGTGGACTATATCTTATGTAGACACTGTAATCTGATGGAGATTAGCGATTGCAAAGTAGTGGTAGGAGAGATTGTAGCTAGACAGCATAGGATGGTGGTGTGTAAGATGACTCTGGTGGTGAGGAAGATGAAGAGAGCAAAGACAGAGCAGAAGACAAAGTGGTGGAAGTTGGAAAAGGAAGAGTGCTGTGCGGTTTTCAGGGAGGAGTTGAGACAGGCTTTAGGTGGTCAGGAGGTGCTTCCAGATGACTGGACTACTACAGCCAAAGTGATCAGGGAGACAGGTAGGAAGGTGCTAGGTGTGTCATCTGGAAGGAGGAAAGAAGACAAGGAGACTTGGTGGTGGAATGAGGAAGTTCAGGAGAGTATCCAGAAGAAGAGGTTAGCTAGGAAGAAGTGGGACAGTGAGAGGACGGAGGAAAGTAGACAGGAATATAGGGAGATGCAGCATGAGGTTAAGATAAAGGTGGCAAAGGCCAAACAGAAAGTTTATGAGGACATGTATGCAAGGTTAGATAGTAAGAAAAGTGAGAGGGATTTGTATCGGTTGGCGAGGCAAAGGGATAGAGATGGTAAGGATGTGCAGCAGGTTAGAGTGATTAAAGATAGAGATGGAAATGTGTTGACAGGTGACAGGAGGGTGAGGGAAAGATGGAAGGAGTACTTTGAGGAACTGATGAATGAGGAAAATGACAGAGAGAGAAGAGTAGTAGAGGCAAATATTGTTGAGCAGGAAGTAGAAAGGATTAGCAAGGGTGAAGTTAGGAGAGCTTTGAAGAGGATGAAGAGAGGAAAGGCGGTTGGTCCTGATGACATACCAGTGAAGGTATGGAAGTGTCTAGGAGAGATGGCAGTTGAGTTTTTAACTAGGATGTTCAACGAGGTCTTAGAGAGTGAGAGGATGCCTGAGGAATGGAGGAGAAGTGTTTTGGTGCCGATTTTTAAGAACAAGGGAGATGTGCAGAGTTGTGGAAACTACAGAGGTATTAAGCTGATGAGCCATACAATGAAGTTGTGGGAAAGAGTAGTGGAAGCAAGGCTAAGGGGAGAAGTGAGCATTTGTGAGCAGCAGTATGGTTTCATGCCAAGAAAGAGCACTACAGATGCAATATTTGCTTTGAGAATGTTGATGGAGAAGTACAGAGAGGGTCAGAAAGAGCTGCATTGTGTCTTTGTAGATTTAGAGAAAGCGTATGACAGGGTGCCAAGAGCGGAGCTGTGGTATTGTATGAGGAGGTCTGGAGTGGCAGAGAAGTATGTTAGAGTGGTGCAGGATATGTATGACAGCAGTAGGACAATGGTAAGGTGTGCGGTAGGTGTGACAGAGGAGTTCACGGTGAAGGTGGGACTGCATCAAGGATCGGCTCTGAGCCCCTTCTTGTTTGCGGTGGTGATGGACAGGCTGACAGATGAGGTCAGACAGGAATCTCCATGGACTATGATGTTTGCGGATGACATTGTGATCTGTAGTGAGAGCAGGGAGCAAGTGGAGGAAAGTCTAGAGAGGTGGAGGTTTGCTCTGGAGAGAAGAGGAATGAAGGTTAGTCACAGCAAGACAGAATACATGTGCGTGAATGAGAGGGATCCAAGTGGAACAGTGAGGTTACAGGGAGAAGAGATAAAGAAGGTGCAGGATTTTAAGTACTTTGGGTCAACAGTCCAGAGCAACGGGGAGTGTGGAAAAGAGGTGAAGAAGCGTGTGCAGGCAGGTTGGAATGGGTGGAGAAAAGTGTCAGGTCTGTTGTGTGATAAAAGAGTACCAGCAAGAATGAAAGGAAAGGTGTACAGGACAGTAGTGAGACCAGCGATGTTGTATGGTTTGGAGAGAGTTGCACTGAGGAAAAGACAGGAGGAAGAGTTAGAGGTAGCAGAGCTGAAGATGTTGAGGTTCTCTTTGGGAGTGACGAGGATGGATAGGATCAGGAATGAGTACATCAGGGGGACAGCACATGTGAGATGTTTTGGAGACAAAGTTAGAGAGGCCAGGTTGAGATGGTTTGGACATGTTCAGAGGAGGGAGAGTGAATATATCGGTAAAAGGATGCTGAGGTTAGAGCTGCCAGGCAGGAGGCCGAGAGGAAGACCAAAGAGGAGGTTTATGGATGTAGTGAAGGAGGACATGAAGGTAGTCGGTCTGAGAGAAGAGGATGCAGGGAATAGGGCTAGATGGAGGCAGATGATTCGCTGTGGCGACCCCTGAAGGGAACAGCCGAAAGGAAAAGAAGAAGAGTTTGGAAGAGCCAATCACATTGGTATTGTGCATACCTTTTTAAAATGTTTTATACTACTGTATGTTACTAAGGAACAGTGTGTAGATCAGGGTAGCATGTGTTAATGTAATATCCTCACGCGCTCTTCTGTCTTCTGCAGGCCTCCGATGTGCCGATATGACCTCGTCATGGAGGAGAACGCGGAGGTGACCTTTAAACCGCTGTCGTGTGATGAGTCTCATCTGTAAGCCTTCACAAAGTTGTGAACCAGCTGAGGAGTTGACGAGTGTGTATCATCTGGCAAGGAAGCACCGAAGAGAACGTTGTATTTTGGATGATCTTCTTGTGCCTTTACATGAAGACATTTTCTGTAGTTGAAATCATGGTTATGTTTTACGAACTGATATGCATCACAGTTCATTTCAGCACTGATGAGATGTTTGTGGACTTTGTTTTCTTTTCTAGACTGTCCAATCTATTCCACTGCTTTGGAACTGCTCGGTTGGACTCCAAAGTGAATATTTTAAACCTGTTGGGCTTTTTTGCAGTGACATTCATGATTTATAGTGTATGTCTGTATGTATGTATGTATGTATGTATGTATGTATCAATTTATTGCTACAGAGGAATTGTTCCTTCTTCATATCCTGACCCAGCGTCTCTCACAAACTCACTCCTGTCAACACAAATCAGTCCTGGGTCTTCAAAAGGTCTTAGAAGCTCCGCCCATGTACTTTCTGATCTCTTTTAAACAAACATCAGCATCTTGAAAGTTGCAATCGGATTGGCTCTCCTTATCAGTACAAGTCATGGACAGCAGCTTCTCAGCTTTTGGATCACCTGGTTCAGTCCTGAGCTCAGGTCTATGTAGAGTTTCTGTGCATGGTCTCGTGGGGTTCCTCCAGGTTCTCCTGCTTCCTTGCATGCCAGTAGGTGGATTGGTTATGAAAAATTACCCCTAGCTGTGAATGAGTGTGTGTGTGATGCTGTGTGATGGCCTTCCATCCCACCCAGAGTGTGTTCCTGCCTTGCACCCAGTATTCCTGGAATAGGCTTGGGATCCACTACGACCATGACCAAGATAAAGTGCTTACTGGAGATTAATACATTTTTATTTTGGTCATACTTGGGTGCCAAGTGAGAGAACAAAAACAGTTAAGAAAGACAAAACCATTGTTGTGTATTATTTATTTCATACAAATCTATATGTACAACAATAGATGAAGGTTCTTCTGAACATACACATACAGTATCTCACAAAAGTGAGTACACCCCTCACATTTTTGTAAATATTTTATTATATCTTTTCATGGGACAACACTGAAGAAATGACACTTTGCTACAATGTAAAGTAGTGAGTGTACAGCTTGCATAACAGTGTAAATTTGCTGTCCCCTCAAAATAACTCAACACACAGCCATTAATGTCTAAACCACTGGCAACAAAAGTGAGTACACCCCTAAGCGAAAATGTCCAAATTGGGCCCAATTAGCCATTTTCCCTCCCGGTGTCATGTGACTCGTTAGTGTTACATGTCTCAGGTGTGAATGGGGAGAAGGTGTGTTAAGTTTGGTGTTATCGCTCTCACACTCTCATACTGGTCACTGGAAGTTCAACATGGCACCTCATGGCAAAGAACTCTCTGAGGATCTGAAAAAAAGAATTGTTGCTCTACATTAAGATGGCCTAGGCTATAAGAAGATTGCCAACACCCTGAAACTGAGCTGCAGCACAGTGGCCAAGACCATACAGCGGTTTAACAGGACAGGTTCCACTCAGAACAGGCCTCGCCATGGTCGACCAAAGAAGTTGAGTGCACGTACTCAGCATCATATTGTAACGTATGACGGTATCCAAACTGATTTCTGAATTAACCTGGACTTAACATAAAAAAAAAGTTTCACCACTCAGGTGACCGAGAGTAACCCCGAGGGGCCTCCTGCGGCCAGATGCCAACCAAAGCTCCAACCAAAGGGGTCAACCAAAACTCCGACCAAGGGCCTGTAAATCTCTGATTTAATCTCTGTTTACGACCACATGGATTTGCATCGGAGCCAACAAGGCTAGCAAGGAAAACTTCTTCCCTAAAGGTCACCCTGAGGTGACCAAAGACCGGTGGGACATTAGAAGAACACCAGCCCCCTCTTCTGGACATACACACACTCACGCACACACAGTGAAAATGTCTCTTGAATGTAACATATAATCATATTTCTAGATAGTTATAATGTATTCATATATGCATGTGTTATGTGTCTAGATAACATAACTATAATGATTTTAGATAGTTTTAACCTAGGATATTATTTTAAATGTCTGTAACCATGTTTTACTTGTAATATTCTTTATAAGTCCATCGAATTTGGTATGTGGTTAATCATCTCGAGATACCCTGATTGATTACGCATATCATACTGCAATGAGATACATTATTTCATGCTTTCTCTTAATTTCATATATAATATGGTATAAACTGGCTCCTCCCTGGACATGCAAATCCAGGTCTGAGACCAGACAAAGAGAGTTCATCCCGCCAACAAATCCAACTTCCTGATTGGCCCATAGCCCAAAGAGGCGTGTGTGTTGGTGTTGTCTTTAAAACAACACCACGCTTTGAAACTCTTCATTCTTCAGTCTCTCTTCAGTCTCTCTTCTTCACTTCAACTTCACTTCTACACTCCTTTCAGTTTCTCTCCCCCGGGGCCATGTGCCCCGGGAAGAGGAAGCCAGGATCTCTCTCTCCCGGACAAAGGATGCAACCGCCTCACGGCCCACGCCTTTTTCAAATGGCACGACGAACCAGCGAACTCTAGACGACCTCGCGCGAACTTTCAAAACGAAGCCATGCAAGTATAGTTAATGGATCTATATCTGCATTTAAGATTGTACCCCTGTTTACAGGAGATTTAAGTTCGTTGCAGGTTTTGAAAAAGGCTAATTAGTTGTGTTTTTGTCTGCCATTCCCTTTTATTTCATTACTTTCTCTCTATACCTTTTCTTTCCTTGTATATAGATGTACATATGTATGTTTTGCTTAGAGTTAGTCGTGTGTATCCATAGTTACACCTAGTTATTAAAATCTATTATCCCACGCTTGATTTGTCTCTGTTTGGTCACGTAATAGAGTCAATTAAATGCTGCGAGTCTCGTTACCCGCTCTAATTTTTAATAACAAACTTCGTTGGTTAATTCTTCCTGGCCAGAAGGATAAACTCCCTCTTTAGAGTTCATAATTATAAACTAGAATACAGCTAATCCTAAAAGCTGATCTAGACCACATACATAGTCATAATTAATTATAATCCGTTGTAGTTAATTATCTATATGTATATGTGCACATACATGAATTCCCTTTCATGGCTGATGTATATTTATAACTGGTCACAACACGCGTTGTTTAGATATATAGATATATTTCACGCCATACCCCTAACCCCCTCCTTACTCACGGTGGTGTAAGCCCACTGCCGCCACCTTGTGGTCCTTCTTAGTTAGGTCCACTCTATTTCCTTTTTAATTTCATTTGACTCTTCTTTCATTTCAACTTCCCCCTTGCTACTTTATTTTCATTTCTAGTCTTTTGGACTACTATTGGGGTTTTTCCCTTTTTATATTTTCATTCCTTGCATTTCTTTTATTTCATTTTTATTACCATTCGGTAACTCTTTTATTTCAGTCTTTCTTACGATGCATGCTTGTTTAGTTGAACTAAAGCCAAGTTTAAGTAAGATTTAAATTGTCCATTAGTGCCTCCCTCTTAGTAGGACTTCTCCTCCGGACATTCACAGATAGATAAGGTTTCCTTCTCTTTTCTCCTTTTAATTCGTACCTCTAATTTTCATGTACGGTTCATTATCACTTTATTTCTATATTTCTATCTTTCTCATTAATTGAGTGAGTCTGATTACTATAGGTATCAGCTTTATCTCTTACCCTACACCTGCTTTAATTTAGATTTAATTTAAACAAGGTTTAAATTGAAATGTTAAATTAATATCAAGTTACATTTGTTCAGCCATTTCTATACTTGCAGGTAATGCTCCCCTTAGTGCTCTGTGGAGAAGCGACGGTTGTCCCCAGGTTGAATTCGGTGAATAGAGTCGCCTGGACTGGCGGACCCAGCGCTGGCTGTGGGTGTGTGCGTCGGACGCCTCGGCCCTCGTACCATTGGTAGGCGGCACGCGGGCGACATCAGCACTTGAGCATTCCAGGTGAAAAGGCAGACAAGGCCAACTGACCACCAGAGCAGTTGGGTTACGTACCCACAGTAAGGCTCCGTACCGATGGACCTGCCCGTCTGGCACAGCTGGCCGCAGAGGCAGCTGGCCCCAAAAAGGGTTTTAGGAGGAAACCCGATTCCGGTTCTGCAGCCTGGCAGTTGGCATGCCTCACCTGACCACCGCCCAATTGTGCTAAAGGTCATAGCTGGTTGAGTGGTCGCACCGTGGTACGGGAAAGCGAGGGGCCCTGAGTAACACTGCAGTTGAGTGTTTGGGGACCATCAGGTAGGTTGGCTTCACCACTGATTCTCATCTGAGCAACCTCAATTCACCCCAGGCATATCTAAAGGGCATACGGCCCATCCACTTAGTATAAGCCATGGCATCTCTGATTATTTAAGTGTTTGGCCCAGCTCTCTCTCTCTTAAGCCATACCGTCTCCATAGGGCTTATGACTCAACAGCGCCCCCACTCCGGCAGGCCTGTCATAAACCCTATGTGTGATAGCTAACTTAAGTCTTCTATTTTCCTCTATCTATACCTGTTTTCATTTGCACCTTGCTTTACATTTCCTTCCTCTAATTATTTCAATTGTATCTTCTTTTGTTTTAGCTGCTGTTCTGTTGTGACTTATCTCTCAAAGTTCACATACAGGCAGAGCCTATGAGAACCAGCAAAAGTAGTTATATCATGCACTTTATGTCAAAAATTGATTTATGACCCCCTGACGTTGTATAATTTATGGTCTCGTGAAGGTCCCATGAACGTGTGTAATTTATGGCCTCGTGAAGGTCCCATGAATATGTGTGGTCAATTTTTATGACTATTTTACCTGTCCTCTCTCTGTCCGTGTGTGTGTGTGTGTTTAATGTTTCACGAAGTGATAGGTGCTAACGGTATGTGTGTGTGTGTGTGTGTGTGTGTGTGTGTGTGTGTTGAAAAGCTATTGATTAAATAAACAGCCATGGTTAGAACGCTGGAGACGCAGCACGACGCTCAGACGATGTGTGCTCCGCGACATCTAAACCATGAATGGCTATGAGTGTGTGTGCTAATGGTTTGATCCTAGGATTACACACTTTTTCACACCCCCTACCCACACCTTCAGACCCTCTGAGTGCGTATGTGTGTGTGTGTGTGTGTGTGTGTGTGTTTGTGTGTGTGTGTGTGTGTGTGTGTCTGCGTGTGTGTATGTGTTTAATGTTTTGCGAAGTGATAGGTGCTAATGGCTTGTATGTGTGTGCTCGTGTGTGACCTGAAGTTAGTGTTTTAAAAAACAAACAAATAGTTAAAGAGCTATGGCCTGTATACTTATCTGTTTTTATTAGCGCAATTATCTGTTACGCCTTACCACGAGAATAAAGAGAGCTTTTTAGATCTCAGGGATCCTTTTGTGCTATTTATGCACAAGAAATGTGGGCAGGATTTCTTCGCTGCCATGCACACAAAATCACAACGGGATTTCTTCGCCGTTGTTTAAATCTCACACTTGATCAGAGTGTAGAGGGCTCTTCCATTTATATATCAATCACAGCGTTTGAGACTGATGACTTTTTTTTTTTTTTTGTAGGCAGTGTGTTTTCGGGTAGCTAAACCGAAGTTTGCTCTGCAGAAGAGACTTATTTATTGCTTAGTCGAATTAACATTGGTCCTACGCAATGAATCGAATCTAGCAATATAATAATAATAAGGCCTTTTAGAAAGATAAGAGGAACATCGCTCAAATCAATCTTTTACTGCGCTGGAAGAAGATTTCTTCGTTCTTACCAGGCGATTGCATTATTAAAGATGTGCTGTAATGCGATTTCATCGTCTTCAGACACAAGTTTAATGTTAGGAACTGCAGTTTTAACTTTAAGCACTTAACCGCGGCTAAATTTGTCCAACAAAAATGGCGCTGTAGCGTGCTACACTGAAACAATGAGCTTAAAGCTTTTCAGTTATCAACGGAGTGGGGAAGGGGAGTCGCGTTGCGACTCGGCTCACTGACTCGGTTCATCTCGCTGACTCGGTTCACTCGCTGAATCGGTTCACTCGCTGACTCGGTTCACCTGGCGAGCGCGCGAAAATATGACACATCTAATAGCACAAAAATCTAATAAAACACGCTTAGATTTGAAACGGAATTGTTCACGAAATAAAGTTTAAAACACTGCCCACATACTCCACCAAAATATGTAACGAATCAATCATTACTAGCATGATCCTTTTCCACCAGAATAATGTAATGGATCAACTTTAAACATGAAAAACGAAACAGAAGCGCACGCTTGGATTCGAAGCACCTTTTTAAAGGAGACGAGTTTTAAAGCGTGTCCGCATTATCTACCAGAATGTGTAGTAACTCGGATGAATCTGCAACGTTTAAAAATGTTCTCCACCAGTTACAATTTATGTAACGAATTAAAAGATGTTTAACACGTTGGTGTAGACAGTTAGTAGTACGTAGGCCAGATACTTATGGTTTTTGGCTGTAAGTGGCCAGGGAGGGCTAATTTGCGTGGGTAATAGAAATTTGGACAGGCAGTAGCCTAGTGGGTCATCTTAAAGACACTGGCTGCCTGGGTCATCAATCTAGCATCTAGCTTTTTCCTTGCTAGTAGTTATATCATGCACTTTATGTCAAAAATTGATTTATGACCCCCTGACGTTGTATAATTTATGGTCTCGTGAAGGTCACATGAATATGTGTGGTCAATTTTTATGACTATTTTACCTGTCCTCTCTCTGTCTGTGTGTGTGTGTGTGTTTAATGTTTCACGAAGTGATAGGTGCTAACGGTGTATGTGTGTGTGTGTGTGTGTGTGTTGAAAAGCTATTGATTAAATAAACAGCCGTGGTTAGAACGCTGGAGACGCAGCACGACGCTCAGACGATGTGTGCTCCGCAACGTCTAAACCATTAATGGCTATGCGTGTGTGTGCTAATGGGTTGATCCTAGGATTACACACTTTTTCACACCCCCTACCCACACCTTCAGACCCTCTGAGTGCATGTGTGTGTGTGTGTGTGTGTGTGTGTGTGTGTGTGTGTGTGTGTGTGTGTGTTCTGAAAAAGCTGTTGGTTAAATAAAAACCGTGGACGGGTCAAAGTTTTTTATTAAATTGATTTGTAAGAGTGTTTCAATAAATGAACAGACTGATGTTTGTGAAACTGCTGAAACATTTTGTTGATTACGTTGTTGAGAAAAACACTTGTTCTCTTTTACTGAACTGAAATCCCCAAACATTTAAAAACCATCTGAGTTATTCTTTTGTGGAATCGAATCTGAATATCCTGTGTCATTCTTAACTAACTTTAGCCAATAATACTTTATTATATACACATCACATTCAATAATACATATAACAACATGATCAAAATATGAGAACATGCAAAAAAAAGATCAAAATTTTTTTAAACTTAGCCACTGACTCCGGTCATGAGGGGTGAATTGAATACACGGTCATCTGGGTAAAATGAATGTGTTGATGGCGAACTAGTGGGTGTTTTCTGTTTTTACTCTTCTTAGACGAGCGCCAGATAGCATGTGGTAATGGGCCCGAGCTCGGCAGCCCCGCGGTGCCTGCGGCTCAGACACGGCATCAGCATGTATTATCCGGGGCCGAGTGTGGCCCACAGCTCGCTCTGACACGTGTGTTTTTGTTACGGCGGTAAAGTACTGGGGCCGATTCTTGTTCACCATAACTAGCCCGGATCTGGCTTTAGAGTCTGGGCCGCTTCTGGCGATGACTCGGCTTGGTTCAATCAGATGCCCTAATATTTATAACAGTAGCAAATATATTTAGATATAATGCAACATATTCTTTTATATGCTTTTATTTATTATAAACGCACGTTGTTGCGCTCTCAGGTGATTTCATCTCCACTCACACAGCAGTGGGAGGGGTCTTGTACCTGTAGTAGTGGGAGATGGCAGCCGTGTTTGTGCGGGTAGGACACAAACAAAACAAGAGATATGGGACTATTTAGATAAAACAATTCGAGTAAGCATCGATTCACATTTACGTTTTGAGTATTGTACTTGCAGATGCTCATAAAGGACCTTGTAAAAAGTGAATGTTCACGCTGCACTAATCTTTGA